>JANRGW010040383.1:0-22302 GCA_024733675.1 Psilopsiagon aymara | reverse complement strand
CGAGGCCTCAGTGCCATGGGTCAGTGGTGGCCTTGGCAGCGCTGGGAACGGTTGGACTGGAGGAGATAAAGGGCTTTTCCAACCCAAGTGATTCTATTATTCTATGGCATTGTGCAAGCACATACTCCTTCTTGAATCTGATATACCTTCCATAACTAAACTTCTGTTGTATATAAATGGGAAATTTTCCATGGAGAACAGCATTGCTCAAGTCTAACATCCTTCTCTAATTAACAAAGATCATTTTCTGCAATGTATGTGCACCGAATTACTGTTCTGAGTGATCTTTAAGATGTACACAGAGTTAGCAGGAGCCTTGCTACTCACTCATCTGGAGAGACCTTATACGCTAGGGAGAGAAAGCAGAGCAGAGGAAAGCCCCTGGAAGTCCAGTGCTGTGCTCTGAATGTATTCCCACCATCGAATGAGGTACAGCCAAGGGAGATACAGCCAGGCATGGTCTCAGGGCTCACATTTTAAACCAAGATACACATTACCAAGTCAGTGATTAGTACAAGTGCACTCTGTGCTTTTTGCAGAGATGTTGATGTACCTCTCATGCTCTTTCCTCTGGGGCTTAGTGTGATGACCCTCAGCTTCAACATACCTCATGAGGCTGGAAATTTCCATTATCAGACACCCAACAACTCAGGCACAGTTTGTTTCTTCCTCTGCTGATCTGACTGCTATCTGATTGTCTCCCCTCCTATTAATTCAGCTCTGGCAGGCGACCGAGCTCTTCTTGCTAAGCCTAGGAAAGGGAATGCATCGTGTTATCCATTGCCATATCTGACCAGTGTCTGGTCTTAATATGGCAACAGGGTGCATGAGAAGGTGACTGCTATGCTCAGAAATGTGGGAAGCGTTTGCAGGGAGGACTGAAACCAGGCCAAGACAATAACTGGGAATGGCTTACGGTGGGTCACAGGACATACCCATAAGGTTAGTCTTTTCCAGGTATGTTGTGTTGGAGTGTCATAGCACCCTGTAAACAGCGACTGAGGAAGGAGAGGTTTTTTTTCTGGCAAGATGTAATTGCATCTTGCAATGTAAAAGCTTAGAGGACTTTTCATTTCATCTCTCTGTGTGGTACAACCGCAGCACAGCTTCCAGGTTGCTCAACCTTGGAAGCCATCAGAAACAAGAATGGACACTTTAATGGGATGGCCCAGATGGGCAGAGGTGAAACCAAGTCAAGGAAGGAGATGCTCGGGCAGAAACTTTGTAGGACAGAGTATTTGATCCCAAGAGCATTTGCTCACGGGTAAAGATCAGGTGCCGTTAGTTATTTTCCAAAGCAAAAGAGATAAATGAACAACTCAGGCTTGTTCCAAAGCATGATAAAGCCCTGGACAGTCTCAGTGGGCACTGGAGTAAGTCCCCAGTACAGCCAAGCACAAGCTGATCTCAGCTACTGCTCCGTTTGTCTCTTTACTTAGTTCCTTCTGCTCAGGAGGTGCTGAGGGCTTCCTGCTGATAACCAGCTCGCAGCCAACACGTCTCTCACCGTGCTTGTGAGTGACTCGTGAGGGTTTGCAGCCACCTCCACCCTCACGAGCGCTGCTGCAAACCCCACGGGATGCTGCTGCGAGAGGCGCTTGCTCTCCTCCCGTCCCTCCCTCCTCCTCTTCAGCAACACCCGGATTGGAACCCCCACCCTCAGTGACTCACATCAACAGGCGGCCCTGTTATTTCTCAGGCTGAGAACTCTCAACATTTCCTGCCGACTGCTATTTTGGGAATATTAAGCCCGAATGTCTTGGTGGAAAGGGAATTCAAAGGGCCACAAGTGAGTGAATGAACCCAAACAACTCAACACTAGAAATTTTGTAATGCTTTTTTTTTTGTAAGCACAGAGGGAGCTTTGATAGAGCACATGGCAACAAAGACTTTTGTCATGTAGAACATGATGAAAGCATCTCCATTGTGCCAGTGTTTGGTTGCAGGAGGCCAAGCTCGTGGAGCGTGAGATAAAGCTATTTTTAAGGCTCATCACTTTTTGACATCTCCACTCCAACAGTTCCTCCCCAGAGTGGTGTGTGCAGACAGCTCTGTCGCGGCTGCTGCTTCTGAACATAGAATCATAGAATAGTTAGGGTTGGTTCAGCCTCACCCAGCAAACACGCTTGGAGCACATGTGCTGTTGCAAACTACAGGAGGAGGTGGAAGAGCACACACTGACAGGTTGAAATCAATGGGGACAACTCATCTGTTTAAGGTGCGCCAGATCTGGCCCCCGGCGAGCAGTGATTGGGTTTCACACTGAAGCACAAAGGAGATGAATCTCTCTATGAAATTACATTATTCTACAGCAATGTCCTTTGGTCATGATTATGCAGGCATTGGGCCATGCTGGAGACCACTATGTGGTTTTATTTGCTACCTTCTGCTTAAGATCTCAAAGCAGAGCAAGGTTTGAAGAAGCTGCAGATAACCAGGAGCAGTAAATGCTTTTCCTGCAAGAGTTCTTTGGAGAACATTTGCAATATTTTGCATAAAAATTTGCATTTTAGAGTAAGATTCAGCTTTTACAGGTCTGTGCAGAGAAGGCCCTGCCCTGTAGCTGCAAAAAGCCTTAGTGTGGCCCTGGTGCTATAAGGATACACACACTGTCTAATAATCTTGAGATTGGGCAGACAACATCGTTCAGATGGGGATTGTTTGTCCACACTGCATAGAAGTGCAGTGTAGTGTACAGTATATTCCCTGTAGAACAGTTACAGGGAATATAAAGGAAGATGCTGGGACACGTGGTTTGCGACTACCAAAGAGTGCGGTGCATATACTATGTCTATTTGGAATGCCACAGATTTCCCAAGTGCTCTTCCAGCGTACAAGCAGATACTTGGGCATACCATGACACCAATCACATCCATCTGTGCAATAGACAGTGTGGTTCCAGTAGGTAAACCAGGGACTGACTTGCAGGTGGAAAAGCCATAGCTTGGTGATGTGCCTGGAGAGACTCATGTCCTTTGTGAGCGGTATGGAAAGCCCAGCAACTGTCAATAGCAGCTCAGGTGTGCTTGGGTCATAGCCTGCAGCTCAAGTGTAAAAGAACCTGGAGACTGATCATTCCTGGGAAATCGTCAAGGGATTAAGCTTTCCGTGCACATAATGCCTAGCCGTGCATGGGGCTGGCTGAGCAATGTTTTCCCTATGAAACTCAACCCTGCCTGGTTTCATGTCTGCTTGTATTTTCTTGCCCCACGTCAGCAAGGAGACCAGGCAGAGAGCAGAGGTGAGAAAGGTACTTTTCTATTGAGCCAGTGTCTACTTTCATACTGAAATAATTGAGCAAAAGAAGATGATCTTAGGTGACTGACAACATCATAGTTTCTGCTGATTTGGATTTTGGGCATCTTTTGATTGTGTAGCTGGAAAAAAAGGGGGGGAAAGGTTCATGAGACCCTCCTGGACCTGAAGCTGCTGTATGTAATACTCCTTTGCTACCCAGCGGAGTGAGTAGGAAGTTGTATGTTACAGTTTCAATTTGAAAGTGAATCTTGATTCGATTGAGTTCCACTTCTATGTTTGTCTTCGGCATTTATTTGTATATTCAAGCTCTACAAGCACGAGGGCGGCTGAGTGAGTTTTAAACAGAGATGCTCATGTGCTGACCATCAGTGAACTACGAATAGTTTCTATTCTTGTAAAATCTGCACTGTGCTGCTTTGGTACCTAAGTTCTCTTACCAGGGAGTAGAAAGGGAAATAGATGGCTGTGGCAACTATTGCATTATTATAACTTATAACGGACTACTCGACAGAGAAGCAGCTATTTGCTGACATGACTATTGAGCATAAATAATGAATAAATTAGAGGAAGTTGTAATCTGCTCATAGAGAATTCTCAGACAAAGGTGAAATTCATGAAAAAAATATTAGTTGCAAATGATTTGCTCAGCTGTAGCTCTCACTCCTGTGGCTCTGAGGGACCTTGACTACTCCAGAGCCGATAACCCTCAATTCCAGCATGGCAGGCTATAAACTCCTCAACATGGCTTATAGAATCAGGAGAATCTCAATTGTAAAGTATTTATTAATATTCATGCCCTTCTTCATCTCCAGAGTGACCTCAAAGCGGAAGGGGGCTTTAGTTGACAAGAAATCCAGGTCATTCTCCTTCCACCTTTCCTGTCGCTGGATCTCATACAAAAATTCATTTTGCATTATAACAGAGCATCAGAAAGGGGCTTACGCCATGCAGGGTCCTAAATTTTGATGTTAAGTAGGTGAAGCTTATTTGTGTCTCTCCTATATATGTTTGTGGCACCTAATTGTTGTGTGGATGTGAATTCTGAAGTGGCCCATGTCCTCTCCCTGCCTATTCCGATATCAATAAAATAGAGATTATAATCTCTGCTGGTCTCACAGGGATGCTCTAAAACAAAGGCTTTTTGTCTTAGAAGAGAAGCTATAAAAGCTCATAATGTCTTTTTAGCGATACAGACCAGTCTGGAGTGACCATAAGGGATTTTCAAGGTGTTTTGGGTGAAGTGTTTTGAACCAGTGAGGGACACCCTGCCCTCAGCCTCAAAACTCAGCTGGTTCAAGCAAGAGCAATTGGTTCATCTTTGAGGCAGTTCTTGTGCCCTGGGTTTTGGAAGCTCTTTTGGAGCAGCGTGGGTTGGGATGGTAAGATGAGCAGAATTACATTGTCTCTCTCATGTTTGTTCATGCACAAGGAATTTCCAGCTTTCTGAGATCCTGTGTTCCACAACCGCCCTATGGCTGTGATTGAAGATCTGGCCCTTGTCACCCGTGGCAGCTCCCACCACTGCTTCAGGTTTGGAACAGCCAAGGATCCTGTCCCTTGGAACAGCCAAGGATCCTGTCCCCTGAGGTATTCACATGACTGCTTCTCCCATTTCATGTTCCTGAGTGGTTCCAGGGCTTTGTGTGATCTGCAGGGGAGCTTCTGCCAGCCCTGCAGGGGTTTGCCAAAGCATGCAGTGACAGCAGGGCACCAACCCTTTGCAGGAGCAGCTCTTGGGATGGAGGTGGAGTCAGCCCCATGGATGCACGCAAGAGCAGCTTGCAGGGAGGATTTCTCTTTTAGTCACTGGCAAAAAGCTTTTGCAATCAAACAGAAAACTTTGCTACTTTGCGGGGCGGAGGTTAAAGGTACTCAGAAATGTCAATGTGCACAAAGGTGGAATCAGAGTCAGCCGTGAGTAGAATACAGACTCTTGGGCCCACAGTGTAAGTGGTTCATCACTACTAGTCACATAACAGGTTTGTTTCCTTCCCTCACACTTCTACAGCCTATTGCATATGAGATTCCGCTAAAGAGATGACATGACACAGTATCAGAGCTTTCTCTTTTTCCATCGCATAGCAGGAATATATAATAATCTCTCTGGGAAGCACGTCTCAGGCTATCTCCAGGAACAATCGATGCTTGTAAGGCATCCAGTGAAGTCAGAATAGCTGGAGGCTGTGAGTCACATCACAACTTCTTGTGCTTGCATAGTGTTTCGCTTGCAGACTGATCTGAGTAGGAGACAGGAAATAACCAGCTATATTTATTTTTAATTGGCCACTTCTCAAGTTGGTGTTTCCTCGAAAACCAGGACTTGCATTTTGATTGTCACACTGGGAAAAGCAGGATCATGGCACGGAAACAGGGAGTCGTCTGTGGATGCTTTTGCTCCTCAGAGCAGACCATGGGAGCAGAAGAGGAGTGCTGGGAGACTGGAGGAGAATTTCCATAACACTACAGGTGGACTAAGAAGGAAGCAGCTTCTGGAGTGGTCTAAGTGGTGCCCCGGCTTGTGCTATCAGATCATCACAGAAACTCATGGGATCCAATTCCTCTTTCTCAGGACTGGATTCAATTAGAGGGGGACCCTAATATTTAGGATATACTTTGCTACCTACCTATGACAGCAAATCTAGGGTTTGCTTAGGCTGGCTTGGGAATGAGATGGTGTTACTATACCTCATTCAGGCTGGGATGAGGTCCCTAACTGTGTTCTTCCCAACACTGTGTGCAAAATCACCAAAGTGCTGTATACTGCTCTTAACTATGTGTTGCGTAGACTTGGATTTGAGGAAGATGCAGAGGAGGCCAAGAGCTTCTTTGTGTTTGCTTTTACCCTAAAATCATTTTTAAGCTGTTTAAAAGTCTATCATAATACACAGAATCATACTTGCTGGAGAGGGTTTTCAGCACTCCCTGTGAAAGAGTCATTTATGATCATCTGAATTGCCTGGACTTGGTGTGAGGAGGAGGAATTGGACTTTGTTTAATTCCAGGCCCCGTTTCTGACTGTGTGACTGTCACTCACATGCTGGGTGGTTGCTGTGTGCTACAGGCATAGGGGAGGGAGTGCAATAAGACACAGCCTTGACTAGAGGGGCAGGTAGCTACAGTTATGGCATTTAAATCAAGACTTGGCCTGTTCTTTTTCCTCCACATGGTTTAAAGCTGGGTATTACGCTTTGGTGTAGGGGGATAGAGTCTGTATTCTGCTTCCCTGAGATACTCAGTTAAAGTCTACTTTGCTACAGGTTTCAAGGAACATTTTTACCAGCAAACCATTTATTTCAGTGTCAGGGCACGAAAAGCAATTCAGCAGATGTTTTTGGGGAGCACTAGAAGAAAAAAGCAGGATGCATCCAATGGACAGAGCCACAGAGCTGCTTCAACCCAGAGATTTTACCTTTGCCGTTTCTGTGATTTAAAAGAATCTTTTAAAATTGGAGTAGTTACTGATAAAGAAAACCCCTTTTATCTCCTTCCCCCTCCCCTCATTGCATCCTTATATACATCCTCACTATCCAAGTGTGAGGATGCACACTTGGGCTAGGGAGTACTGAGCTCCAGTGCCTTCTCCATCTGACTTTTTGTTTTGGAAGGGCCCTTCACTGTTGAGCTTTAGGATATTTTTGGATATCGACTCTCTTTTCTGTCAAAATCCTTTCACTCAGGTTAAAGACACTGGAATATGCAGAGCAAAAGATAGCGAATATTTGAACCGAAACCTGCCCCTTGGCCACCCCTGCTGCAGAAGCACCCAATTATTCTCTCCTTGTCTGAGCTGATGAATATTTACCCCTTTCAGTTTCACTCCTTTTTCTTGTTTGAGACTTCCCCTTTCACTGTCACCCAAAACTAATTCATAGCCCTCTGCCAAAATCTCAACAGAAAGCCAGGCATCTCTTTCCAGTCCATCTGTTTAGTGTGTTTTAGTTCATTTCGGGTCCACTCCATCCCATAGCATAGCCCCACATTTCCCACTTACCTCTCTGGAGCCTGACCTTGTTCCAAGCTTCCTGCACAAGAAATAACCCATGCCTGAACCTCTCGCCCAAGCTTTCCTTCATGTGGATTTAACCCTGTCCTGGGTCAAAAATCAGGCACCCAAGGATGCCCGTGCCCTAGATCAGCTCTCCGTAGTGGTACTGACCTTGTTCCCTTGTGCATCTCCTTGCAGAGCTTAAGGCATCTTGTAGACAGCATGAATTGGGCTTTTCATGCTTTTCCAGCTCATTTCTCTCACTGTAGGTGTGGTTCAGGACCTTCCGCCCATATTGCAGGGCTTTGGAGGAGAGGAACAGCCCTTTGACCATCTGCATCCTCTTCTGTGTCGAGAGTAACCCCTGAGCCCAGAAGGGAAACTAGCCCTGCATTGCCCTTTTCTTTCCCTCTGATGAAAGATGTGGGGAAACAAAACGTTTTGGGTCGAAGAAAATGTTTCTTTGGCTCAAGAAAGTTTATTTTTTTCCTTGCTGAAAAAAAAAAGGGGGGGGGGAATGGTTTTGGACAACTCAGACTGATTTTTTTTCTGCTTTTTTAATGGTTCCGGCCACCTAACTGAAAATATCAATTACTTCCACGGCCACAGGCCCTCAGCCAAACTGCAAACTGCTCCTGAGCAGTCCTCCAGTACAGCTTTATGGGTTTGTTAACACAGCAGATTCAGCCTCGGCTGTTCGGCTTCTGTAAACAATGTTTTGCTCTTCTTCATGGCTCCTCCTGTCTCCTCGGAGCACAGTGCTCCCTGCACATCTGCCACCTGAGGCTTTTTAACCACTTGACCCAGCCACAACCCAGGCACTCCTCTTTCTGTTGGAGCTGCACCCTTCTCAGCCTTTGTGCTTGTTCTTGGTGTTGTCATAGACTCATAGAACCATAGAATGGTTTGGGTTAGAAAGGACCATGCAATCATCTGGTTCCAACCCCCTGCCATGAGCAGGGACATCTTCAACCAGATCAGGTTGCCCAGAACCACATCCAGCCTGGCCTGGGATGTCTCCAGGGATGGTTCATCCACCTCCTCTCTGGGCAGCCTGTGCCAGTGTTTGACCACCCTCATTGTACAGAGTTTCTTCCTCACATCCAGCCTGAATCTCCCTCTTTTAGTTTAAAACCATCACCCCTCATCCTGTCACAACAGACCCTGCTAAAGGGTCTCCCCATCTTTCTTATAGGCCCCTTTTAAGAGCTGAAAGGCCACAACAAGGTCTCCCTGGAGCCTTCTCCAGGCTGAACAACCCCAACTCTCTCAGCCTATCTCCAGAGCAGAGCTGTTGCAGCCCCCTGATCTTTTCTGTGGCCTTTCCCTGGACCTCACCAACAAGTCCATGTCTTTCCTTGTTGCTTCCATAAAGTTTCTTTAAAGTGCTATAGAGGGAAGACTGAAGCCATCAAGGCAGGTCCCAGCATTTGGAGGTTCTCTAGACTGTAACCCTTGTGGTTTTCATGCCTACAGAAGATTAATGCACAGTTTTTTCCTTCCAGAGCAGGTGTGGTCTGACATCTGCAGCCCTGGCCTTGGTGCTTTGGACTGTTTATACCATTTTTGATTGCTCTAACTCCAATTTGCCATAGGTTTTGAACCGCACACAAACCACGCAGGATTCGGGACCTGCAATCCTCAACCACAACCAAGGATCTGGAGCATGATATCCTGATGAAAAAATTACATGTTCTTTGACCAGCACATCTTTAGTCAAGAAATTCATTGCTTCTGTTGTTTAGAAGTCAAGATGACGTTTGACTGCCCTCTCAGTAGTGTGGGTGGTGACACATCGCCCATGCCACAGAAGTCACTAAAGATACCATTTCTGCCACAAGGATTCACCATGAAGTAATGCATGTTTTCCAGGAGTTTTTGTTCATGCTACACTTCAATGCATAATGCAGGGGTTTTATTCATTAGATAATAGATACTTCAGGTAATGAAAATTCATTCTGTGTAGCAGAAATACCAAGAAGTGGCTTCTTGTAACTGTTCAAGGGCTCAAAAGTGGATACTTGTATGCTTTCATGTTTGATTCTTGTTCCACATCACTTCAGAGGCATAATTTTTGTTGACAGAAAATTGGCCAGGCTTAATAAAACAAGGTATTTCTATATCAGCTTCTGGGCTCTTTCTACTGCGTTGTCATTTTAGGAGCTAATTGACTTCATAGGCAAGATACATGGGGACCAAATTTTCAAAGGCTTGTGGTGCTGTGAAAAGATAATCCATAGGAAACTTTTTTCCCTTAGTATTAAGATAATGTGTTCACCTTCCCAGCTCTGCAAGAGGCACTGCATGGTATCTCAGAGAGAGAAATCACATAGTTAAACTGCTGGCTCACGTCGTGCTCCTGGCTTTCACACATGGGTGACACTAGAGCTGTTTTATCACTGTCTGGAGCATCTCAGAGCACCTTCTGGTTTGTGTAACAGGATGCCAGAGACATGACCCACTTGACGTAGTTCCAGATCCCTTTAGAGTATTTCTGCCTCCATCTCCATGGCAGCTGTATAATTTCTGATCCCACTACCTTGAGAGGAACTGGAGCTCCAAGAGCTAAAGTCGCTGAACCCAAGGGAAACAGACACATTCGTTCTTAGGATGTTACTGTCTCCCATTTTGTTTTGCAGAGAGAAGCAAATCACCCAAGAAGACTTCAGAGCCAGCCTGTCAGAAGATATTATGTAAATTGGCAAATCACATGGGCTTGTATTTAGGGCAGGCGAGTGAAAACAGAGAAGTGTTGAGCTGTGGTGGAGTCTGAATTAAGTGCCTGACTTTGAGGCACAAGATTGTCAAGTGACTTGTTCACCCAGATGAGATGTAAGATTGGAGGAAACCGATCGTGTGTCAAACCTGAACTTTCCCATATAAGTTATATAAGTATGCACACACATATGTGTGTATAAACAAAATCAGGGCATATGAATACCTAGACAAGCACACATTTTACCTCCTGTGAAGCTATCCTGGGGAAATTACTGCCTGTTTCACAAAGTCAGGGGTTGTTTCCATTTAAAGTCTCTCACGCACTCCTTCCCTTCTCTTAACATTCAAGCTGCAGCCTTCAAGAGCAGTCTGGTAAAGCTTTGGAAAGGGAACTGATGCTATTGCCTCTGCTTTCAGAAGGTGACCCTTTATACCCACTGATTTACAGACGTATGCAACTCATGTTTTGCATTCCATTTCTTGTCAGTTATCAGAGACAGCACGAGATTGGTTACTGAAAGGACAGTCAGTGCTCCCAGGCTAAACCTTCCTCCTGGTTCTGCAGAGAAGACCTCTGCAATCTGTCAAGGTTTGCAGGTAAAACCAGAACTGCATAGAGGTGGCTCCAATCTGAGGTCCTCCATGGCTCTTCCCAGACTTGTTCAGCAGCTCTGGAAACGTGTTTGTAAATCAGAACATCTTAGACAATATACTGATAATGTAGCCTATCTTACCTAAATGTGCAGGGAGGCATATTGCCCTGTTTATGAAAAACAGGGCCCCTGTCTCCCAAATATTGCAGTGCTTGTGTGAAACGTGGATGAACAGGGGTGAAGAGCAGCAGTGTGAGGTCTGGAGCTATCGGGGGAAGACATGTGGAAGAAAAGTCATACAGGAGGCGATTGCAGGTACGGTACAGTAGCGTGGGTTCCTACTGAATTACTGACCATAAACATCACAAAAACAGGGGCAGCATCTTCTTGCAGCATAACCCTGCTCTGATGAGTACGAGGAAGCTGCCTGTTTCCTGTTTCAGGAGGCCATCTAAGCAGGAGTTCACATGGGTCCTAAGTGTTAACTGCTCTTCATCCACTGAGCAATCCTCTTTTGGCCAGTAGCACATTTACTGGCTGTTGTACCTGCAGAGCTGGAAACCCTGCTTGCAGCCCTGCAGACTGTCATGTCTTGAAGGTGCTGCCTTCTAATGGCTGATACGGAAGTGGGATGAAGTAATTGGATAGCAGCAGACTCCAAGAAGAGATGTAGGTGGGCATGTTTCCTTGAAGGCAAAGCTCCACAGATTCACAGGCTAATAATAATAACAATAGCAGCGGGCTGGAAATACTGAATTTATGTCAGCTTTCCCCAAAGATTTCCATACATGTATTTCAGTGAATTACAGCTTATTTATACACTCTGTAACTACCCAAGTTCACGGGCAGCACTTGACTTCCTATGAGCGATATAAACCTGCCCATACTCCCCAGTGCAATCTCTGAAACAGTTTGTCAGTGTCTGCAAATGGAAATGGAGCAAATGCTCCCCAAAGCTCCGCCAGGTCACTGTACTGTGCTGCAGTCAGCCACATGGCAAGCACTCCTCAAAGGAGTGGAGGAAACTCGCCTTACACAAGCCTTGCACATAGCAGCTTCTGTCTGTCACTTCCTCTCACCCTCAGCCCGCATTGCCCTCTGTAACCTGGAGCTAAGAAAGCACTTCATCTGATAACACCAGCAAAGGTCAGAACATTTGGTTTAGCATTTTACTGGAAGAATAAGCAGCCTGGCTCTCTGGAGTGCCAGGGACGTGATCTAGTGGCCCGCACACACGACCAGGAGCTATAAATTCCTATATCTTAATCCCAGCACTGACAATTACTTCTCCTGTGACCTTGAGCAAATTGCTTAACCTTTCTGCTTCTGCCTTTCCCTCTTGTGAAATAGGGAATCCTGCCCCACCAGCCTTTTGTGAGGGTTAATTATTTAATGTGTGTGCTTAAGTATCCTTCTGCTGGGGTCTGTGTGTTTGTTGCTGCTTGACCTTGTGTGGAGGTTCAGAGCCTGATGAGGAAACCTCGGGCAGCAGTTTCATCTCAAAAAGAGGTCATCCAACAGGCTTGGGGCAGGAAGGAAGAGTAAATGCAGGAGGCTAAGGGAGGCCAGGGACCTGCCAGACTGTCTTTCCCCTAGGAAGTTCTGTAAGAGCTGTTCCAGAGTGGAGGGAGAAGAGCATGGACATCACCATCTGTTGGTGCCTCAGACCATAAGGAGGTTAAATCCCTTTTCTCTGCCTAATTGCCTGCTGCAGAAAATGGGGTTGTGGCTCACAGGTGGAATGCTGCTGCAGATGAGACACATGGAATGTATGCTGCTCCTTGTTCAGGTCTGCAGACAAAAAGTAGCCCAAGATCTTTAACTCTAAAGGAGCATGGAATCAGGACCTTCATGACAGCTGTGCTCTGAAAAGTGGAAGAGAGAGAGAGAAGCAGCAGCATGTGCTCCAACTGTTTCACTTCTTTCCACACTTAGATATCAGTGTTACTTCATGTGCCATTAATGAGCCTTCCTGGTCTACACCTTATCTCCCTTGTCAGAATAAATTAAGAGTGAAGAATTTCAACAAAGCAGCACTCCGGTGATCCCAGCATTAACGAGCTTGGCTTTGCTGAGACCTGAACTCAGAAAAGGGCTTCAGCATCTGCTTAAAGTTCAGCATGTGCTCAGCAGAGCTGCAGCCTGAGACAGTACCATGCGAACAGCAAACCTCCAAGCTTGGGCTCCTCAACCCTCCAAACTCAGGTTAGTAGCTCTGCCCTGGCCAAATGGTTGTCTCCATCCCAGCAGCACTGAACAAATAGATGGTGTGTGCCTTTCCTTTGTCACTGATATACAGCTTAAGGGGAAGCCGTTCATTTGGAACCCAGAATTTCCAGCTGAAGTGGCTACATTTTGGCTTCCAAATCTGGCTGCTTCTATTTGATTTTTTAGTTAGGCAAAAGATCAGCTCTGAAAGCTTTGGCTCCAGGCAGAAACTACATTTCAAATAAGCCAGCCTGAGCAAACATCATAGAAATGTACTGCACTCAGAGCTGGGGAAGGGGAGAGCTCTCAGAGCTGCTACCCAGCTCTTTCCTGTTCCTTGGGTCATATATGCTCAGTCTCACATTCCCAAACTTGAAGGACATGAGCCATGAAGGTCAAAAACCTGTAAGACAGATGCATCACTGAAGGAAAAGGTCTCTACTCTCCAGGACACATCTAAAACTAGACCAATACTAGATTTTGCATAAAGTCAGTTGAGTTGGAGCCTCTCCCCTCCACTAAAACCAACAGGATCTATGCACTAAAAGAATATTATCTGGTGCTTTTGAATATTTTAGCTTTTGATGCTTGCCCAAATGTGGAAGAACAAATGAGTTCCAAACAGGAAGGGGGAAAACCCCCAAACTCAAGTGCTCACTTTTTCACTGGATCAAGAAAGGTTTGGTTTCTGTTTGAGGGGGGTTATTCAGCATTACTTCTGGGTTTATTCCAGGTGGGTTTGTGCACTCCAAAGTTAGCACTCATGCAAGAAGTAGCATGGCACAAAATAGTCTAAGCTTATGCCTTCAGAAATATGTGCTCCTCTAAAGGTTCCTGCTGTGCAGATGTTCGAGGTCTGCATATATCCTACAGGAGCCAATAGCAGGCAAAGGCACGAGTTGAACTGAGTGGCTTGTTTCTGCTGCAAGGGAAATTCAGCCCCTGCTGCTGGCAATTAGAGGGCTAATTGAAAAATGGATCCTTAACCCCTTCACAGAATGCTATCTCAAGAGAATTTCCTACTTCTCTCAATGGTGCTGTGATACAGAGGCAGGCAAAAGCAGCGCTAACAATGGCTGGGATAGGCACAAGGAAGGAAAGTGCTGTTCAGGAAGAAAGGTATGGTGCTTCGGTGTTTAGGCAAAGTTTAAGGAGCATAGATAATTTGGCAGCAAACAAGAACCCAGGCTTGTTTTCTCGAGATTCAGGGGCTTATGTCCCAAAGACCAGAAGTAAGTTGTGTCTTAGACTGCTGAGTTTGTATTGTTACAAATCTGGAATATGGCATGCTGGACTTTTCCCATGGCAGAAGCATTTCAGGCTTTCCCTTGACGAGGCCTTGAAGAATGTTATTTATTTAGAAACTCTTCCAGAGTGTCTGTTTAGTATTCAGGAACCCACTGCTGCCATCTTCCCTCTCCATCCACAGTCTCACCCCAAAAGCCAACCGAGCCGATTAGTTGTTAAGGCCTAACACATAACCAGGACTCTCATGTGAAATCAAAAGATCAAATGTAGATTAAATCTCATTGCCCAGTGGTGGAACTTCACTGAAATCGTTTAAGCCTTGAGTAGGGATGAATTTGGCTCGGAAGCATTAATTGGTTTGAGTAGCTTGCAGTTCTTTGCCTGAAAGACATCAAATACTCATTTATTTGTTGCAGAAGAGTTATATATCAGGACCAGCATCTGGCATGGAAGGAAAAAAAAGCAAACTACCTAAAATTGCCAGGAAGATGTAATCCTCAGGGAATTTTCTGCTATCTAAATTAGAACTAACCCAGTGGCAGAGGGTTACTTGGGGATATACTTCAATAGGAAGCAGCAAAAAAGATCTTCCATTGTGATCAATCACGCAAGTTCCCTCTGCTTTTCGTAGAAATATGATTGAATCCCAGGATAGGAATACATCTGAGCTGCCCCCCAAACCCGAGCCATCACTTTGCTTTTCAGAAGGGTTCCTTTCTTTTCCCCAGCTACTTTTCCAAGTTTGTTTGCCAGACTCTGCACCTTCAGGCTGTGACTGGCAACAGAAGTGCAGCAAAACAGTATGAAGAAAGAGGATTTTCTCCTTGGATCCCTGACCTGAGCAGAAATAGGCAGTGCTGGAAATAGTGCAAACCCCATCTTCCTTGAAAACTCGCCAGGCCACTTCTGCAGACTGTAGGCATTTGGGCAGTCCAGATGAACTCTGGATAACCACCCAGATTTTTGGGTTTGCCCAGCACTAAAAATATCACAGACTGGAGGGCACTGTCTTGAGCTGAGTCTTGGAGCATTCTGCAGCTCATCCAACCCTGGTTGAAGTGATCATTATAACCTGGCAGGGAATGCAATCTGGGTTCCAAACTGTGGCTATTTTTAAAATCATCTTGCCAATTGGAGACTGAAAAGAAAACCATTTCAGCCTGAACAGAATGATCAATAATTTGCTATTCTTGATGCAGCATTTGTGAGCAGCATCTGTAACAGCATGTACCTGTAGGTAAATGGCACGCAGCTAAGCGACTGTTGAGAGTTGTAATTTTTCTGTAGAGTCCAAAATAATAGTAATAATGATTTTAAAAGCCTCCAAACTCTATTACAAATTTTAGTTACCACCTACTCGTGGCTTCCTACACACACCAGGAAACCAGCTCGCTTTCACAGCTGCTTTGCAGCAAGCCCTTCACAAGCACGAGTACAATTATACTTTAAACAAGGCTGGAGGTTCCCCTTGCAGATGACTTTACTATGTTTTCTTACCAGCCATAAGGCCAGAGATGTCGAGCCATATGGTGGGCTTGTGCACCAGCGTGATCAGGTGAAACAATGGGAAGGAAGCCTGGCTGCATTTAATACATTCGGGAATCCTCTTCACAGAGAAGCTTCTTGTTCCTGGACAGAGAAAAATCACGAAACCATGAAAAGACCCAGTCAAAACAGTAGAACTATTTTGCAAACCATTAAATAGGAGTTTGCAAAGGTGGTAGTGGGTAGGCTGTTGTCAGGGACACCCAGCTTGGGAAAGCACTCTGTTAAGGTGAGACCTGTGTGTAGAGCAGGAGAGAGGAAGGGTGACAGAGGTGTTATGCTCATTGCAAAGATGACCCTAAAAAGAAGCAAGTGAGAAGGATGTGAAATCCAAAGAAAGTACAGTGCAAACAGTGGCACAGTAAATAAGCTGAAAGTCAAAAATTCCAGCAGTATCCCTTGTTTTAGAGTGTGAGGGAGGAGGGAATTGGGGACAGGGATTGCAAAGCTCTTAGTATGTTTATTTTCTATCTGCATGAAACAATAATGGATTATCTACATTTAATAGGAGTTTATGACCCAATGAGTGATATTTAAAGGATGCAATGATGCATTTAATAACCAAACATCCTTCCTGATTAGTGCTCATTTGATCCCTTGAGGATAGAGCTCCCTCTGACTGAGGTTTTAAAGAAATGCCCTTGTCTCCCTTTAGCTCACGCCAGAGTCTGGGGATGGTTCAGACCTCAGGAATAAGCTGAGAAATTAATCTTGCCTGGGAATGTATGAACTATATAGTTTATACCCTTTTGGTTGCACCCTCTCTCGTAGTATGCTTTTAGAAGGATGCAGAAGTTGGAAAGCTGAAGTCCTGCTGGCTCTTCATTAAACTAATTTTTTCCTTTCTTTGAAGAAAGGACTTAAGCATTTATGCTCAAAGCCATTTGCAAAGGTGAACAAACTTAACCTCAAGTAACCTGCATGATATTAGTGATTTAAATAAACATGTAAAGGAATGAACTTGTGCCACTCGGCAAAGGCTCAGTTTCTCCTCTTTTGGGGCTCAGATTCTCAGCTCTCCATCTGATGAGCAAAGAAGAATCAGAAAGATAGAGCATTTTTTGTGGCATTGATAATTCACTTCTGGAGAGATTACTCCTTGTCCACTATTTCTGGTCCCATATATAATGTCTCTGACCACATCCCTTCCTTGGTATCTGTTACGCTTTCTGGGATTGCCCCTAAGGAGAGGAAATCTGCCTTCACCTTCATCTTGCAAAGGTCTTTTCCAGTCTAACCCCCTCAAAACCTCGTAGATCAGTTCCAGTGAAAGGCTCGGGAGAATATCCCAGTTATCTATCCCACTGCTGTCCGAAATTACAGGCAAACATAAAATGACTGCTGCAGTCCATGCATTGCATCATTTTTAACCTTCTGCTGTAGGAGCTCTGAAGGCAGGATTTGTACCAGGAGGTCACTAGCTGATGAATGGTGGCTCTTTCCTTCCCATTTACTCTGTGACAACCTTCCTAAGTTAATCACTCTTAGACAGACATGGGCAAACAGATCACTGCCCAACTCAGCAGCCTTATGTCCTCCTTTAACACAGGTTACTGTGACACAGCAGATGAGGGAAAACACTGAGGCACTTCTCCAGAGTTTCCTACAAATTGGAGAGAGGGATTTACCACCCACAGCAGAGTAAAAACCAGTTCCCTCCTGTAGAAGCCTCTTGTCTGCATGCTGGCTTTGCTGCCTTTAACCAAGCTCCTCAAAGAGTGGTTTTATAGGCAGATGCATCAACATCACCCACATCAGCCTCAATTTAATTAACCACTCCTCCATAACAAGGAGAAAATTCTTCCTCCCTATATCCCCCATACCTGCCCCTGCATCTCAAGGACCCTCTCCACCTCCACCAAGAGCCTGCTGGCCACAACAGGAGCTTTCATGCATTTTATTCAGCACGGACCAGCCTCCACCATCCGCCCTTGCTTTGGTTCCCCAGAAGAGTCACAAAACTTTTGATGACCTTGCCTTCTGCTCCTGGTTAACAGCCTTTGGGGCTTTTTGTTTTCCCTTCCCCTTCAGAAAGGCAGCTTAGTTTCAGTGATAAAAATAAATAAGGCAATTGCAATGTCCCAGTGGATCCAAGCCTGGTTTAACTCAGTAGAGGGGCACTCCACCCCATTTCTTTTGTCAGTTGGGCTTGCCACTGAAACCTGCACTTGAATGTCAATGCTTTTTTTATTTGGGCTTGATTTATCTCTAAGTTTATCCTTCTAAGTTTGCTTCTAAAGCTTATTCTTTACTGCATCATAATAAAAACATTATACAACCCATGGCTCCCTACAAAAAAAGGACCACAGTTTCTATCTTCTCGTACGAACCTTTTAGAAGCAGTTCATATGAGAAGTCATTTATGAATGTTGTTTGTGTTATTCTAATGCCCTGTAAATGATAACCTATATATTCTCCACAGCACGATTTAAAGCTTTACATAGTAACAGACATTCACAGAACCAGCCCTGTCTAGTATGAGAAAGACTGACACACACACAAATTCATTTCTATTTGAAATACCAAAATAAAAGTGCCTTCTGTACTTTGCAGAATATTGCACCTTGAAATGGGTCCAGTAGTCCCACTGTACCTGCAGATACATTTTCTGCTGCTCACATTGCTTTAAATGTATTATTCATTCAGAAGGATTGATTTGGTGTTCTGTCCACATGGCTTAAAAGCTACCGTCTGTTCGCCTCTCTGTTAATCTGCTTGGGCATCTTGCAACGACAGAGCTATAGAAAACACTTTTTGTTTCTGTTGAAGTAGTGACCAAACTAAAAACCACAGAAAAGGAACTGCTTGATCTTTGGGATCATATACATAAAAATATCTGGACCACTGAGATGGCTGATGGCTGAAAGCACAGGTTTTTGTATTCTGCCAGTGGCGTGCAGGAAGCGTGGTGCATTTGTTTCTGCCTGATTAGTCGGATGCTGGGGCAGGGGAACCAGGAGGAAACACTGCAGCAGCAGCAGAAGATGCTTTCTGTAAGATCATGACCTCCATTCCGGTGTCATTTCATACCTCAGGCAGTGATCTTGTTACATCTCATAAGCTAAGCAAGGTCAGTCCTGGTCAGGCTAAGTGCTTGAATAGGAAACTTCTAAGGCAAAACTCAAGCGCTGTGGAAAGTGTGGAAAGTGAGGCTGGTGGCTGGGTAGGTGACATTATTCCCTTGCAGTTGGTACAAAAGATGTGCTCTGTTAAGAAGCTTCTGTGCATCTGCTGTGACTTTGCTTGGCAGCTAAAGGCACTGCCTCTCAGGTGGGTCAGACCCAGAGGCTGCAGCGCCTGAAGGTGTTAACAACATTTCTTCCCAGTTCACAGACTCACAGAATGGTCTGAGTTGGAAAGGACCTTAAAGCTCATCCAGTTCCAGCCCCCTATTATGGGCAGGGACACCTCACACCAGAGCAGGTTGCTCCGAGCCCCATCCAACCTGGCCTTGAACACTGCCAGGGATGGGGCAGCCACAGCTTCTCTGGGCACCCTGTGCCAGCGCCTCAGCACCCTCACAGGGAAGAACTTCTTCCTTATATCCAACCTGAACTTCCTCTGTTTCAGTCTGACCCCATCACCCCGTGTCCTATCACTACAATCCCTGACAAAGAGCCACTGGAGCAGAGGTGTTAACCCCACTGGCCTGCCCCAGCTCCTTGCTGGGAGATTACCTATGTCCCCAGTAGCTCTCCCCTGCAGTTTCCATAGGAGAGGTCATGCTTTTCCTTATCCCCCTGGAAAGCCAGCGCAGGCAGTGTTGTTGGCAGGCTTTATCCCAAGCATCCTGAAGCTTGAGAGGAGGCAGGTTCAACATAAACATGATGGGTGAGAAAACCCTGCTATTTTGGAAGGGTACTTGTTCAATAATGCGAAATAGTGAAAAGCCAAGAAATGATCACATGAAACCCCCCCGGCACTCCCAGCTCTCTTGCCCTCTTCCCTTCTGTTCCCAGTCACAGTCTGTCTTCTCCAAGGACCCTCACCTTGGCCGGGGCTGAAGTCCCTTTGATGCGCCAGGGAAGGGACTGACTACCTGCTGCAAGGGAAAATGTTACTCCTCTCATGTTCTTGCAGAAGGTTCTTTCTGCCCTCAGAGGGTTCTGCTCAAGAAGTGGATGTATCATTTTGCTGTAGGTTTTGACAGCATCACAAAGAGTTTTGAGAGAAAGGGCAACTCTGCAGCATGCTCTGCTCATTGGATGAGCAAAGGGATTACTGCTATGGAAAGCAGTTAAGGTGAAAACTTCCCCAAACCCACATGGATGGAAACAATGCTGGTTTGAACCTAGTTTCTGAAACCTTTAACTTCATGAGCATTTCAGAGCTGGTGTTGGTTCCCCGGCTAGCAGCTGGAGGAGTTCTTCACAGCCTCATCCCAACAAACAAAGAGTCAAAACCAACCCACAATTCCACTTAAGGGTCTTTAAACGTATTCTTTGTATTTGATGTTTGCTTTCCCAGTCATCTAGGAAATGCCATGCCACAAAATGGCATTAGGTGAACAATAGTCATTCTCTGAAATAGATGCTCTCCCAAATCCCCTTCATTTGTGTTTGTTGCTGTTGTGATTCTTCACCTGCTGGCCTTTATCTAGCGAAGCAAGGTGAGTTCAAAGACAACTCTAGAGGTCTGTAACGATTTTAATGATGAGGTGAAGTTGGAAGGTCTTGTGTATTATGAACTTAATGGGGCATTCTTCTCATTTATGCTGACATCCTTTACATGGAGTTGTTAAAAGGAAAAGGTATGGACAAGTGCTCACAAGCGATTGATTTATTAAGAAACAAGTGCCCCTTAGCTGTAAGGGAAGGCCCAGGGAGGCAAACAAATACTTAATAAGACCATATAATCATACTAGAGTTACAATGGGCTTGAGTCCCCATTGTCTCCTCGCATTTGCTTGCTCTCCTATATGAAGCCACCACGTAAAGAACAATGACAAGGATCAATAAGAGAACTGTGTGAATAACTGAGATTTTTATTTTTCCTGGATGTGCTGAAAAATCAAAAGGGAAATTCATTTGCAATGAATTCATTCCATCACTTTAACTGTAGCATTTTCTTTAACCTCACATTAAACATTTTTTCCTCTGGCTTCAGCATCTACAAGTTTTTAATTGAAAAATAAAAAGAGCTATCAGAAGTGGCAGGCGTTAGTGGGACAGAAGTAGCACTGATTTGTGCTTTTTTCAATACCAAAATGCAAGGTTCAGATTGGTTTTACTGGATTTTGTTTGTCGTAGTACAAATAATCCACTGACATTTTCAAACCATTTTATTGTCACCAAAGCACCTATTACTATGAAAGGACTTGTTGGGGATCTGCTCAGTAGCCACATTTCCAGTGTTGATGCTGAAGCTGTTTATTCCCAGCAATTCATCACTCCTATCACACAGAGTGATATGCATGAGACTCTTATAGGCCCACAGGAAGGAACTTTATTATGGAGCATTATGATGGGGAGGTATGGCTCTTTCTTTTGGAGTTTTGAGGTAATTATGTAGAGATAAAACTAACTTCTGAAGGACCACAAAACAAAAATCTTCTGATGAACTTTTTCTGGTTTTAGAATTGAAGCATCACACAACTTCCATTGCAAGTATTTTCTGCAACAGTTCCAAAGAGCTGAACATATTCAAGGTAAGTGTGTAAATCCATCTGTGCATGCTTTCCCAGAGGCTGCAATAGACTATTTTAAGATTGGACTAGAAGGCAGACAATACGTTGGGGTTTGTCAGGAAACAAAATCAAACCAAGAGCTCAAGTTAGCATTGCCAACCCAAAATAAATACCTGAGTAACTACAAGTTATAGAGGAAATGCTCAGTTTAATACATTCATTTTGGTCCAGGAAGTGATGTCAAGCTATTGTCAATGGGAAGTGGTGAAACCCAACAGGTAGTGCAGCGGCAGGGAAGTCTGTAAGTGTTTGCAGGACAACCCCAGTGCCTTCTGGCTGAACTTGGCCACTCACCTCCCCTCCACTTCCCCCTTCCTTATCTATCCCCACAACACCCTGTCATGCGAGGATCCAAGATGCCAAGAAGCAAAATGACTTTGTGAAAGTCATGCAGGAAAGCAGGAATACCATTGTCCCTTGGGCTTTTTTGTGATGGGCTGGCATGCAACCAGGAGACGTGTTATTAAGCAATATTTGGAGGCTTCCTGAATGAATAAATTAAGATTATGTTGGACTTTCTGCTTATTTGTCCTGTTTACACACAAGTAGGGAAAAAAAGATTGCCTTTCTCTTTTCAGAAGGTGCTTCCTGCACTGAGTGCTACCAGGTCTTTGTCTTCACTAACATATTCCTACTTGTAAGAAGGCTGAGACATTGCTTTGATAAAGCAAGCATCTAGTTCAGGAAAGGCAGGCAGGCAAGTAGATTGAAGGGTTGGTGCCTCAACAAATGCTTGGTAACATTAACACACTGTGACTGTAATAAACCAATCTTTGAAGAGGGTCCTCAGAAGCCCAACCACACAGGGAAGCACACAGCTGGAGTTGGTACATGGCACAAAGTAAGCTGGAAAAGTCTTAAACAACAGTTACCAAAGGAGAAGAGGGAAGCAATGGGAGAATGGGGCTGCTTCTCCAGGGAATACCGCAACAGCTTTCCTGGAGTAAGAGCTGAGCTAAGCCAGGGCTAAGCGAACACCCATGGATCACTTGGAGTATTGTGTGCAGTTCTGGTGTCCTCAACATAAAAAGGACATGGAACTGTTGGAACAAGTCCAGAGG
>JANRGW010040382.1:0-38579 GCA_024733675.1 Psilopsiagon aymara | reverse complement strand
GTATACGTGGTGAGCTGTTGTATTCTCTTCTCTTGTATTTCTCTTGTCATTATTATTATTGGTGGTAGCAGTAGTGGTTTGTGTCATACCTTAAACTGTTCTTATCTCAACCTGTGGGAGTTGTATTCTTTCGATTCGCCTTCCCATCCTTCCAGGAGCAGAGGGAAGAAAAAGAGGGAAGTGAGAGAACAAACTGTGTGGCTGATTTATGGCTTAAACCACGACAACATGTTAAGACTGTGTTTGCAACATTAAGACACGATTTTGTGTTACTTACAAGTTACCTAATACAGGCAGATGAGCCTGCAGTGGAGAACTTTAAACAGACAAGAGAGGTGACACATAATCACCAGCAGAGAGTTCATAAATTAGGATTAGAGGGTAAATCAATGCAGCACTTGCTATGGGTTGCCTAGTCACGAAGAGGCAAGTGAGACATTCTTTGGTCAACAGGAAGACACCTCTGGTCTGCAGACCATTGTCCTCATGGGAAACTTCAGCCTCCCCAGTGATATTCAAAAGAGTAATGCAGAAGGGCAAAAGCAGTCCTACTACAGAAACCTCCTAGCACACTGACGTCCACCTCTTTACCATGACATTGACCAAACACTGGCACAGGTTTCCCCAGGAGGCTGTGACATCTCAATCTTGGAAATATCAAAATCTGTCAGGAGAGGGTCCTAAGCAGCCTGCTCTGCCTGACTGCAAGCAGAGGGGGTTGGACAAGACGACCTCCAGAAGTCCCTGCCAGAGTCAGCCACCCTGTGACTTGGTAATACATCTAAGGAAACCTTTTCCAAGATCTGACTTCCTGGAAATCGAAAGTTGCCTTAAGCAGACCTGACATAAATCACTACAAACATCACTTGTTAAAAGAGCACAGTTGCGCAGGTTTGCAGATGTGCAGGTTTGTAGTTTTGTGGGAACGCAACCTTTACTCACTAATAACTTCTAATGAATTCCCATAAACCAGTATGAAAAATTGCTTCTTACCAATGACAGAACTGTAAATATCTGGAACAATAAAGTTATACTCTTGTCAGAGTGGTTAGAGATTACTGAGAGAGGGATCCTCTAATGGTTCTACTCTCAACCTCTCCCATTTGTACCAGGTCGCACATTCTCCCTTGAGTAAAGTCAACTGGCATAGACTGGGCTCTGGAAAAAGGTAAATTTTTAGTATGAATGACTCAATATTAATAGAGTTAAGAGTTTCTGAATTCAGCATGAAAACACATTAGATCAGGAATTGGTGACAAATCTACTTCTCCGATGTCAGGTGGATGAGTAATGTCTGGAAAGACTATGATTCTAAAATGAGCGTCTGGACATGTCCAAACAGTTTAAATATGCTTTCCAGAGTTTGCAGAAATTAAGTTAACTATTCACTTAATTTAAAATACTCTCCATGCCTCACAGAAGTTATTACTTACTATATCGTAAACCTTTCAATTTTTTAATATGAATGCTCCAAGCAGCTGAAGCTTGTTTAACATAACAATAACTTAAGGGAAAAGGTATGAAGTAAACATCTTTTTTACTTACTTTCTTGGTGGGAAAAGATGCTTTTTAAACACTAAAGTCAGCACACTTCTTTCTTGATCTGTATTTGTTACGTGCTTACAAGAGCATTATTCACTACTGCACGGGTCAGTAGAGTCTGGACAACAAATATGTTTTTCTTCCCTGGAAGCACCCCTATTTGGATGAAAACTAATCTACCTTTGGTCAAGTGCAGCCTAAAGCAGAAATACAAGCAATAAAAATGTCTTGAAATTTAGTTATGAACAGTACAACCAACATGAAGAAAAACAATTGCAAGATTCTGGGAGTGTAATTCATGTCACAGATTTCAAATGTTCTTTTTTGGACATATTGGGTGCTCAGCACCTTCAAAGATTTAGCTTCCCTGATTCCTGACACAGTGTTGGCACCTGCCCAGATGGCTTCACCATGACTCCAGAAGACCCCCTGGGGAAGTCAGTGTCATAGAGTCATAGAATCACAGAATGTTTAGGGTTGGAAAAACCTTCACCTAGTTCCAACCCCCCTGCCATGAGCAGGGACACCTCACACTACACCATGTCACCCAAGGCCCTTCAGTCCAACCTCGCCTTGAACACTGCCAGGGATGGAGCGTTTACCACTTCTTTGTACAACCTCTTCCACTGACTTGATGGAGTATATATATTTCAAATGAATCTTGATATTCATTGGAGTCTCAACTATAAAATTTTGAGAGTTTGGCTTCCAGAATATCTCTATATCTCTATATCCAATGTGTACAGACTAAGTTTTTTGGAGCTGTTTGCATAACCACTGAAAAAGCAGTTTAGAATGGTTCACATGATTTAAGGAACATGACAGATAAAAAATAAAGGTGTCTAAATTTGTAATTATTCAGTTCTGTCTTCTTGACTGCTTTTGTTTTGCTACTTTTCCTAATTTCCTTGTTCCTCTATTCACTGCAAAGGAATCCTACCAAAAATAAAAATTGCCAACATCCCTTCCTTCCTCCAAACAACAAAAATCATTTTCAAGCCACAGGAGTAGTAAGCATTATAATTTAACTGTATGTGTCACAGACAGCTTCTCAAACATCCGTGTTCTAAACATCTCAATGCTCTAGAAATAATCTGAAAGTATAGCAGGAACACCTCTGCTATATGAAATCTGTTACACCCGTCTCCATTCTCTCATGTGTGTATTTGTGTAAGACAGGTTAAGCAACCTCCAGGTGTATAAAAAAGATAGACACTGATTTTGGCTCCCCCACCTAGACTTTTTTTTTTCATTCTGAGAAAAAGTAAAAGACCCAGTTCTAAAATTCCCTTTCATGAAACAGAGAACATTCTTATTTGCAGAAACTTCTCTCCAAAATCCATTTCTTTTGCATTTTTGACATATGATACAAAGCCAAATCAAAATGTTGTTGCTATCGTGTTTCAGCCATCAAGAATTTTACTGGTTTGTCAATTTCTCAAATGGGGGGAAAAAAATCCAAGCCAAATTCATGTGATTTTAAGACTGTTACCAAGCCAAGACTCACTTTTTTGTAACTCACTTTTACTGATTTAAGCTCTATTCCAGAGGAATACTCAAGTATTTATCTGTGTGCTTTGAATAGTCCAACCCAGTAAAAATATGGACAATTTTCCCCTCCTGAATCTTTTTTTTTTTTTCTTTTCTCCTAGTTCTAAGGTTCAGAGTTTTCATCTCATAGCGGTGACAAAAAGCAGGCATTATAAAACGTGCACGGAACACTAGCTTATAGGAAGAAATTATGTAAAGAGCTTCTGTTCTTTATCTTCCCTCACAAGAAGGTTTATTTGAAATTGAATGATCAGAATGGTACTGAAAAAAATGTTCACACAAGATAGGATTAAGCCATGAGATCTGTTCCCATACAGACCCTGAAATACAAAAATGTGACAACCTTCGTGAAGGGCTAGATGGACATACAAACCCTGAATACATCGAGGAGAAGCATTTTGGGAAAAGCATCAAAACACATTCTTCACTTAAGCAAAACTAAAACTATCAATAATCAAGATGATCCCTTGTCTGCAAGTTTCTTGCACTTTCATCTGAAGCATCTGGCACTGACAACTCTCAGATGTGGCATGCTAGACTAGATGGATGATAGACATTATCTGGTATAACAGACTCCACACTCCAGTTTCATGGGCTACTAGAGCTTTTTCTCCCCCATGTAGAACCTAAACTTTTCCCTGCCAACCTTCTGCACTGCTCTGTTTCACAAGAGATACAACACAAAGATCTTTACAAGCATAATGTTATAAAGCACAAATACTATGCAATACTATCAGTTAAGACAATTATTATATTCTTAATAATTTTTTCTTCTTTAAAAGAGGTTCTCCTTCTGAATAGCAGATGTGAAAAGCAAGGGTTAAATGATCATGTTTCATGCACCAATATTATGTTTCAAAGAATAGAAAAATTAAATCATTTTCTAGCGATCTTACTCCTGGAATCTCTGCTTGCAACCTAAGTTCTTCCACAAGCAAGGTTTTTTGTTTGGGTTTTGTTGTTCGGGTTTTTTTTCTCTAATACCAACATTTTTGAATCAGCATTTTAACCAAATATCAATTTTTAAAATTCAGGCCCTGATTTTCAGCTGATGTAACTCAACATGTCTGTGTTTACCTCTCTAAAGCCATCACAAACGCAAAGAATTAGTAGAAAACTTCAAAGGTGCCTGATCACTGGCCCACCTGAATGGTAACAATAGCCAAAGAACATCATTTCCAGCATGTGCCTGTCTAAGCTCCTTTTAAAAGTGAAATGCCAGCCAGTACATGCAAGCTGTCTTGGAGACTCTTCCATTGCTTTATGGTCCTTGACATCTCCTGAGTTACAGGAAAGCAGAGTCTGAGGCAGAGAAACAGTGGATTTATCTGGGTTGCAATGCTTTTTGACAGCCTAATGTTTCCTTTCTGTTTTAATGATGCCAATATTTCCTAATCTCTCAATAGAACTGTGCAAAAAAAATCCCCTAAATGTTCCATTTTCTGAAGCACATCTGGTACAGTCCTAAAAATTTAAATACACACTTGGCAAACTTAATTGCGAGCCTTGCCTTCTCTACTGACACGCACTTTCTGTCTGCCACAAAAGAAAAGGTGGAAGCCTCTCACAATACAGTATTGTTCACAGACCTCCAGATCTGGCTTACCCTGTCCTCAGTAATGTTACATACATACGGGTGCAGATCAACTTTAAAACATTCATTTTGGGACATTTGGACAACAGACAATTGGACAATTGCAGTGACCAGCAGCTGCTTTTTAATTAGAAAATTAAGGTTATTCCAGACTTTCCCTCAGACAGACACTAACAAGTTGCTTAGCACCACATGGCAGGGAGGCGCGCAGTTATGTGAGATGCCTGGGAGAGCAAGAGAGCATGATACAATGCTGGGAATTTAAAAAATGCCTCAGAGATAAGGTGGAAGCTGCTCACATACAGATACAGGCAGTTGTGAAGTAAATGTCACTATTTTTTACCGAGGGCAAGACAGCTCTCTTGAGCACGTGGGGATGTGCTCCAAAACGCATGAATTCTAGGGGCTGATGGGGAAATGGTGGCACAGGTATCACTGCTATGCAGGCACCCCTCTACCATCAGGACTGTTTGCTCAGCTGCTGTTAAACTGAACATTTTGCTGTCTTTAACATTAGTGCTTGAGAGCACTGCATCTCATTGCATCTCATGGCAGTGCCATGATAGCACCACCAATTCCCACCCCTTGATTTACCATGGCAAGAGCAGCCCCAGAGGGCACCAACCGGTTTTTTTTGAGATAAAACTAGACCAGCAGGTACCTCCCAGGAGGTCACCTAATGCACTCTACAACTCCTCTATACATTGTCCAAAGCAAAAATCCCCCAAGCATAGTCAATGGGCCTCTACACCACCAGTTTCACACTGCTGGGCTGCTCTTTCCATGTTGCACTACTTGCAGCTGCTGGCAGCTTATCACCCTGCAACAGTCCAGGCAGGACTTTACAAAGATATGTGTGGACAAAAGGCTAGTCCTCATTCACCATCATCAGCACTGGTTGCCACCTCTTTGGTAGCATCAGCACCTCAGACACAAGAAAGATGAGCAATGATGTACTTTTGCAACTTGCAGTGGTCCATACTTTCCCACTGACTGATTTCCAGGGAAGGCTTGCACTGCTTCACAGCCTGCAGTGTGGTGCAGTTTAAAAGGACATTTTAGCTATCATCTCAAAAAAGTACCCTTTGGCTCTTTCAGATAGACAGTATGATGGAACAAGGTGAACTGGTGGAGCCTGTTTTGAGCAGAGGCTGCACTGTGTGACAACCTGCAGCCTCCTTTCCCGTTCTGCAGGACAATGGAAAAAATAGATTTTACTTCTGTTTCTTCCTGGCATCATTTTAGTAGGTCTTGTGCAACAGAACCATGTTGTTGCTATAGTTTTCCAACTCAGAAGAGAGAAGTTTAAATTTTAGAAACATGTGGTCATTTAAGAAAACAACAGTTCCTTTTATATTTTGCCATAATGTCTTTCACATTTTCTTTTACACATATGTCTCTCCAAAAACAACTTAGTACCAAGCATAAATCAGCTGTCAGTATCCATTTAAAGATATCCTGCTGGAGAATATCAGGATGTGCATGGTGCAGCATATTTAGACAGAAAACATCCATATCCTTTACACAAGAATAATTTTGGGCCTCCTTTTTTTACCCCTTTTCCTCTTCCCTCTGAAAATATGGACCATAGGGTGCATATCTTGTTACTCAGTGCTACACAAAGGTAAACTCTGCATTTCCTCTCCAAGCACCTGGAAGTTGGCCAGCCCAACTGGGGCTTCAGCTGAAACCAACTGGAGAAAAGCTGAGTGAACCAATTACAATAGGGAATAAAAAAGAGGAAGCTTGTGTCTATCAATATTAATTGTAAGGGGTTTGTTTTTAGGGGAGGAAACTGATGAGCTGGACAAAGGGCAGTACAGCAGTGCAGGCAGCTACCAAGGCCCCGATCAGCAGGCAGGAAAGCCCTACAATAAGAAAGCAGAGCATGGGGAACAATGGACTCTGTTGCCAGTTAAGCTCAGTGCAGTGACTGATGATGGTGCTCTATTAAATCCTAACTGTAACACTACAGACCACCACTACCCCTATTTTCCAATGGCTGGCATGTATACCCCTGGCTTTTATTAGTAAGGTGCAAGGACACATCCTCCCTTTCGAAGCCTCCCCACTAAAGCAGAAACAATGACCAGAAGTATCTCTACTGCTTGCTTTCTAGCTATCCTTTCCAAACTTCCTTTATAGCTACCCTTTCCAAACTTGCAGTGAGACACAGGTATAGAGAGGGATTCATGTAACTATTCCTTTAGTACGTATCCTCAAGGGAAGAGTTGCACAAGAGCTTGCACCAGTCCCATCTTGCTGTAAATGGTCACTCAGCTTCCACAAGGCTAATGCTGAGCACGGGATGAGGGCAGCAGTACGTGAATGGGATGCCAAAGAAGTGGGCAGGGAGAGGGTATCCCAATTCCATCTGCTCCAAGGCAGAGGGGACAATGATGAGGTCCAACAGGGCCAAGTGCAGGGTCCTGGGTCAGGGCAATCACTGGTATCAATACAGGCTGGTAAATGAAGGGATTAAGAGTATCCCTGAGGAGAAAGACTTGGGGGTACTGGTGAACGAAAGTTTGAACATGAGCAGGCAATGTGCACTTGCAGGTCAGAAGACCTTATACCTTGGACTGCATTCAAAGGAGTGTGGTCAGCAGGTCAGTTCTGCCCTTCTACTCTGCTCTATTCTATAAGCTGCTATACGTGACATGGAGTACTGCATTCAAATCTGGAATCCTCAGTAGAGGAAAGAGACGGACCTGTTGGAGAGGGTCCAGAGAAGGGTCATAAAAATTATCAGAGGGATGGAGCACCTCCCCTATAAGGAAAGGCTGAGAGAGTTGGAGTTGTTCTGCCTGGAGAAGAGAAGGCCCCAGGGACACCTGAAGCTGCTATAGCAGCCTTTCAGTTCTCAAAAAGGGACCTGTAAGAAAGATGAAGAGAGACTTTTTAGCGGGGGCTGTTTTGACAGGACAAGCAGTGATGGTTTTAAACTAAAAGAGGGGAGATTCAGACTGGGTGTGAGGAAAACATTCTTTACAGTGAGGGTGGCAAAGCAGTGGCACAGATTGCCCAGAGAGGTGGTGGATGTGACATTTGTGAAGACATTCAGGGCCAAGGCTGGATGTGGTACTGGGCAACCTGCTCTAGTTGAAGATGTCCCTGCTCATTGCAGGTGGGTTGGACTAGATAACCTTTGAAGTTCCCTTCCAACTCAAACCCAATGAGTTCCAACCTGGCCCAGATCTCTGCTGGGAACAAACACAGTCCAGATGGTGCATCTTGCTGGCGCAGGACGAGAATGCTGTGCCCTTTACACATCATCTATGATACTGTTCAGTCCAAAACAAGAAGAATCTTTATTTTAACATGTATGCGTTTCCATGGTTGCATCTTTTTAACTATAAACATTTCATGCATTAAAGTTTTAAGGAATTATCATGTTACACTGACAGCCTTCTTTAAAGAAACCCCTTAAAATATCGACATGTTTAGTTCTGCCTAGCTGTCCTGCTGTTACTCTGAAATCGCCAGTAATCTCTACTGAACAGCCCTCTGCTCTTCCACAGGACCTGACATAAAAATGGACTCATCACAAAAATGAATTACAGATTACTTTTGCAGAAAAAAATGTTAGTTTTGTACCCTTGAAATCAGCTCCATTAGGTTTTCATACTCCCCCTACCCCCTGCTTTCTCCCTGCCTCCCTCCCTCTTTTCAAGAGAAATTTTTAAGGCAGTAAATGGCAGAATTCCAGAGGTTATGTTACCACCAAAAATTAATTTTAAAAAAAAAAAAAGAGGGAGAGGTGCAAACTGAAAAAAAAAAACAAAAAACAAAAAACAAAACAAAACCAAAAAAACACAGCAGGAGTGGGAAATGCATTCCCTCTGCATCTGGAACATTAGATCTTGGCAGTTTAACTGAGGGCATTTTACCTTGAAAATGACTCTCTCTCCTCTGTCTCTCCTGTTTACCAGACACAGCTGATTGCACTGAGCTCTTCCCTTTTTCTACTACACAAAGAGACATAAAACTTCCCTTCTGCAGCTGCAGCTTTACGGTTTGTAAGGAAGAGATGCAGTCTAGTGTAAAAAGTGGTTCACGCTCTATTCCTAGGCTTTACATGCTGTTTGCTTGTGGTAATGAGTTAGTTTATGCCTGAGAAACAACATGGAAAACAAGCTTTTAAGAAGACACTCTTTAAAAAACTTGGAAAGAAACTGGATCTATTTACAGTAGGGTTGATTCTGACGCTATGAAGGGGAGTGGATACTTTCAACAAAATTACTTCTGTGCACTTTTACAGCTTTGTCCTCACATCCACTAAATACCAGTGGCTTTCACAGCCGTGCTCTGGGACAAGTTTAAAACAAGTACACAGTAGCTAGCCATAGTCGTAGGCTCAGCTGAGCCAGCGAAAGGCCCGGCACATGAGGGCAGACCAAATTCACCAACTTCACACAGTGCCCCTGACATCATTAGCAACAACTCATTAGAAAGATGTTCTGTACTTTGTGGACCTTCTCTGGCTCTTTTCTAGTCCACAGTAAGAGCTAAAACAATTGAGAGACATGGATTTAAATGAATGGCAAAATTATGCTTTCTGTTTTCTCCCTACTATCTTTTTACATGCCTCCTGGACCTTTGTTGAGTATTGAGCTGATATTTTCAAACATCTGTGGCATACCCACAATTATAATACTGAGTAGTAATGGTCAGCTCAGAAATGGCCATTAAAAGGTTGATTTAAGACTGGCTTTTTTCCCCGTTTGTATCACATTATTTTTATCTACCTTGAATGGTATCCAGCAGATCCTCCTACATCTTTTCGCAGATGTCCTTCATCTTTGCTGGTTTGAGTAATTCAGTTTCAGCAATAAATTTTCTTATGTCTCTGCTCACTGAACATTAAAGGTCCCACCACTGATCCACACTTAATCCCCTGCTGGCCCCACTGCACTCCAAGAACTGGTGATTAATTCATATGTCCCATTTTTTTACAATTATCAAGTATTTATCCATGTAAGCATCTTCTGTCTTACGTTAGGTTCCTTAAAAGTTCATGGTGACAAAGTCTGTAAAAAGCCTCTGGAAAGCTAACAATAATAGGCCAATGGGATGACTTATCCGGGTGCCTCTAAAACTCTTTTGAGAATGCTATCAGGTCTGTTAAGCCAAGCTTCCTTTTACAAAGACTTCACGGACCCTCCCCAAACTGGGGACTACTCAAGCATACACCAGTCTTATTAAATGTGCCCCATTGGCAAATCTTTCTGTGCTCTCAAAAGGCAACAGGCCTTTGAACAAATATTTACGTTCAATCATTTCAAGTTTTCTAAAAGCAGATCTAGGAGCATGGAACAAGCCTGGTACCCTCATAGAAAAGTCTTCCTGGTTTAACCTCTTCTGCACTTCCAAATGAGTCTCTAAATCCTTCCTATCCGTGGCACTCCAGAATAGAAAGGAGGGGTGGCTGCGAAGAGATAGGTTGCAGGCTGTTTAAAGGGCAAACTCAACCCAGGAACTTATAGAGTGAACAGCAAAGCATTTACATCATGAGCTTCTTGAGAAATGCACACTGGAAGCAAAATCAAAACCAGCCTGCCAAATTCTGCATTGGTACCTTCCAGATAAATCTAAGATGTAGTCTCACAGTGCATAGTATTGCAATAGTTTAATCACCACTGACACTTGCAAAGGTTGCATTACAATGCACTCATTGTAGGATTTTAGCAGTAATTAAATGCAAAGCAGGCAACCTGTTTTTCCACTTGGTCTTCTTGGAGCACAACCAAATGTCTAGATTGTCCACAGATGGCCAGCAAACCTTCTCAGAAGTCAGCAGTGCCTCTCCTATAATCAAAGGCTGCAGATTCACATTCAGGAGTTATTACTGCTCATTACTTACATTATGACTGTCTTTAAAACCCCACCTGGAAATTGAAAATCATCTTCAATCCTAATCAAAAACAACATAAGAAACAGTCTTCTCCTTGAAGAGCTCAAATATCTACATACCATGGAGACTTCATGTGTCTGAGAGGTATTTTATGTACTGTGTTTTCACATTTGGTCCTGACTTGCCAAAAGTGTCTCTCCTCACAACAATATCACACGCCTGTTTTCCCTCAGGATCTTAACGATGTAAAACTTTTTTTAGGTGTGTTTGGGTTTTATCCATTTGCTTTTATTACTTTTATTTCCAACTTTCAGATCCATAATTAAATACACATTATTAATAAAAGCTACTCAGTCCTTTTTTTCAGCTGAAGCACACAAAACAAGGGTTTAACTCTTCAGTGGCACACTTGGCTTCTTGATTCTGCATCTGTAATGCATCAGCTCTCTAACTCTAATAGGACAAAGCTCAAATTTCTGCTTAATAGGTCTTCACATAGCAACAAGCAAATATTTTCTGAATGCAAGCTGAGTCCTAACTCCACCAACCTGAGGATTTGTTCCCTGAATCTACCCTCTGATAAAGAATCAGAGTAGTCTTCCAAAGATACAAACTGCTTCAAAGAGCATTTTCTGACACTGGCTGAGCCACAGAATTAGAGTAACATTGAGCTTCTTCAAAGGGTGAGCCTGATATTAAACTTTGAATGTTTGAGGTCATTTTATCAATCCTGAGCTTTTAGCACTCTGAAAAACAGGTGCTTTCGTGAATATCAAAATACAGATAAGTAACATAAAATGTAGATACCTATCTTCCAAACTGGCTACATGGGATACCCGTCTCTCATAAGTATTTAAATTTCCCTCTCTTTTTCTTGAGTTCTCTACACCACTCTTCCTTTCATGTTTGTCTCGGTCGGGCCCCTGTCCCTTCCCATGGAAAGCTGAGTCTATGAGCCTGCGGATCTGTGCAATGCTGTGCATCGCAAGGTCTCAGCCTTTCTAACCTTCCCACCTGGGAGTCAGAACTTCTTGAAAGCTATAAAGACCCTTGGCTTTTACTTCCACCTTCATTTCAAAAGAGACATCTTCATAGTTTCTGGGGAAAGCAGCTGTTCCAGGACAATAATGGGGAAGGCACTGCCTCAGCTGGCTCTGCTGAGTCCTTTGAGGATACTGGACATTAATACTGAGACATTGCTTACTTCTTCATATTTCATAGGGAGACAACATACTGAGTAACAAAACATGATGACACTTACTTGGCAACTGATGTCACCCAAATGGAGGGCTGTTTCACACAAAAGCTTTGTCCATGTGGCAACGCTTATTTCTAGGAGTAATTCGTACCACTACCTGAGGGTACAGACCTGGTGTGCAGCATCAAAGTCTGAGTAACAGGGCGCACCAGCAATCACAGCTGTAGGAAAGCCTGAAGGAGTTTCCTGCTGTTGCTGCCCTGAGTCCCGAAGCAGTGGATTGCAGGAGGTGACTAGGGCCCAGAGAAAGAAATTGGAATAAAAAAATAAATATGGTTGTGTCTGGCGTGTCTTCACAATGTTCTTTTTTCATCTGTGTTACATTCCTTTCTCCACTGTTACTCACAGCCAGGTGCTGCTCCCAGCTGAGTGAGAGGAAATGGTAAGAAGTCATGTGTCCTCTATTTTAAGAACATGGTCAGCCAGACACAGAAAAGCATTTTCCTAAATGTAATTGTAATGGAGTACACTAGGTTTTAGCTATTCATTCACCTGCATTTGAAGAACATTGGGACTACTTTCTCTGCTCCAGGTACTGATTACAGAGTATTCTAAGATACTGTGATTACTTTTCACTGCATTTTCTGTACACGTGCCCAGATTTACACTGAAAAGACCCTTGAAAATTATTTCCCCTAGCATCCGACCCTTGAATTCTGCAGCATTTTTCTTTTAAACAAGTGACAAACCCCTTTATCCAGGGTCACACTAATATAGTGGGGAAGAAAATTAGCCACAGCACAGCTGGTTTTCTTTGAAATTTATTTCAGTGGTATTTGCACTACCTGCAGCTGAAAGAGAAATAAGTCAAATAGGAGACTCACAGGATCCTTAAAAAAACCTGTCACAAAATGGAGTTTTCCTCTCTAAATTCACAAAGGGAGGATGGATAATTAAGGATACAAAAAGGTGACAGACCACGTGCAATTAGAAATGCCACCCACATCCACAACCCTGAACAACAAACACCACACACGTTCTCAGAGCTGTCTTGTTTCTCTATTGAAGTGTACAGAGTCCTCAGAAATAAATTTAAAACCAGGGAACCACAGCGGGCATCAGCACCTAGAAGAAAAAGACAGCAGACAAACTGACAGTCCAAAAGGTCACAGAAGGATTGGCTGGCTGGCCCAAGCACCGTAAGTCTGAAAGAAAGAAGCAGTCCTAAAGAGAAGATGACCTGGGATGACATGTTTCATTTTATATGCCTGATTTCCCAGGCATTTCAAAACAACTAAGAAGCTGCTACCAGCATATCTTTCATTCTGTCAGCAATGGTTTTTGCCTGCTTACCATTTGCTTTCATTGAAAATGAAGCATATTACAAATGCTCTCCTCCTTGTTTGCCCCTGTGAGTTTTCTTTTTAATGACGTGCCTCCTGCAGATCTGTAGCAAAGATAGAAGTAGCATTAAGTTATGGTATAATCACATTAAAAGTGCTTGCTGTTTACACTGCTTTTCATTTTCCTGTAGTATTGCCAACCAAGCAGCAAAGAGCAGAGATATAAACCTCTGCTCCTTGAATTCCCAGCATGTTCCTCCCTGTCTCATTACAGACACTGCTGAAGGACATGATAAAGCTGAGCTAACCTGCTTCAATCTTATCCATCAGCACAGGTGCAACTGGAAACAAGCCCTTGAGTTACTTGAGCACTTTAATTTATAGCAAGTGTAAACTAAGTAAGGGCAGAGTACAAAACACCAGAATGCCCTATTTGGTGTGAAACCTCTTTGCCTCTCTCTTTCAGCCTGCTTTTTCACATGTGGTGCAGTTGCCAGCAGTGCACACTCAAACCCAGACTGCCCGTACACCCATTACACCAGTACCTATGTCAGTATACAGGTGTTCTGGGTTCAGCTGTAGTAGGTTTTTTCCTCCTTCTTAGTAGCTGGTCCAGGAAGTTGATCCCCTCAACACGGACCATTCCTCCTGCACACCCCTGGTGAGAAGAGTTATTTCATGCTCTGATGGTGGAAATGTGCAAAAGGTTTGAGAGCTATGCTAGATGCTCAGCTGGTATAAGTGCTTGAGGTCAATGGGAAGGAAGACACTGCTGAGCATCAGCTGAACCCAGGAAATGGCAATACTTCAAGTGAGGGATGCTGTGTCTTTTTCCTACGTGCCTTTATTTGTCACTTGTTTAACACTTTCATAAAAAACACAGAGTACATCCTACAGTCCTTCACAGTAAGCCAAATCTCCAAGGAAGATTTTTAGCTTTGGCTCTCTGCACAGGCTTTTCTGAGGCACAGGAATCCATACAGAGGCCCAGAAGTTGGGATCCCAGGAGCACTCCTATGCAGCCAAGCAGTGAGGAATAAGGCACAAAGAAAGAAAAGCACATGGCCATATTTCAGGCTCTGGGGGTTCAGTCTGCTCCTCAAGCCAGGTTTGTCCCTGCAACCCGCAGAGCACTTGGACAGGATCCACATCATAACACCTTCATTGCACATGCTCATACGAGTTTATGAGGGGGCTGGGGGTGTGAGAGGTAGAGAGGTTCTTTTCTCCTACACAACCTTACTCTCCAGGTTAGCTGGGAACCCCCATGGAGCAGAGCCAGTCCTGTTTCAGGATCTGGAAGAGGACACCATCACCCATTGCACCCCTTATGGAATGAGGCAAAAGTCTACTTATTGTGAGGTAGACTTCCTTTGGTGTAAAACTTCACTTTGATAGTCTTAAAGGACACCATTTAGTTCCACATGGGATTTCCTCTCTTCATGCCTAATTCAGATGATACTGGTACAATCAACACAAAGCAGTTGAATGTACCTTCTTAAATTTCACACACAACAGTTAGTTAGAGCAAAGCTGGGTCATTTTCATCTGGTATGAACTGATAACTCAGCAAGTTTTCAGGGTCAGCTCTGAATTTTGCCTCACCCTGTAGAAAACCTTGGCCATATTTCCAAACACCATCATTTGGAGGCATAGAGCACATTTTTCAGCTGGGTGAGGCTGAGGCAAATACGAATGTAAGCAGAAATGATGAAGATGTCCAGTGGCGACTGTGACTATGCTGCTGAATGGTATCTCTACTGTGCAACTGGGAAAACATATATAAAACCAGAATGGAGACTCAGAGAAACCAAACGGAAATGTCACAGGGTACATTTCAAAGGCCATCTGCTCTGGATAGGCAACCAGTGTAACCAAAAACTGACTACTGTATTTGTTAAACAAAATTAACCACTAGTGATAAATGGGGAAAAATACATAATTTTATTGACTCATACACAATAGTACTCAGAGTGTGTTACCGTAACTCTATCCCTTTTAATTCTGACAGCCATGTTTTATTCACAACAGGCATAGACTGAAGATTCAAATGGAGAACTCTGTTGTGACAAATTATTTCTGACTTTGGAAGATACAATGAGCTAGAACTGTTGCACTAAAATCATAGCCACTTGCATGGCAATTCTGCTGTTTCACCTTCTAATTCCAGGGACAGCGAAGTGCTCAAACCAGTGTGTGCATTCTTGTAATCTGCCAAGCCAGTGCAAATTACACAGTGAAGTTTGCAGAGGGGCATAATTTGTTTCACAAATAAACAAACAAACAGCATTTAGTTCTCTCTGTGGCTACTAGAATTATTATGAAAGTCCAAAAACAACAGTAATGCATTTTAGCATAAAATTATAACACAAGAAAAAGGATTTAGATAACAGAAAGGGTCTTAATTGCATGTTTGTAAACTTACAGGCAAGTTTTTATTCAGCTACAGCTTTAGTTCAAATACCATAGCTCATACAAAGCCCACATTCTCTTTTCCCTTGTCTCCTTCCATTCCTCTCCAAGCGTCATACCATAAGATAATGTTTTGCTTGCCAGGAGGGCTGAAACACATGGCAAAGTTTTGCAAAACCCATCACTCCACACTGAATTTAAACACTTGGATCATTTACTAGGATGACAATGTGTCAAAGTACCATGGCAATACTCCAGCACTGTCCTCATACAGTCACGAGATTTCCAATAATAGAGCTTCTTCAAACTTCTCTTTTAAGAAGAAGCCCTATTAAAGAGCGAACTAAAGAGGTAATTCAGGTCAGCAAAAAAAAATGTATTGTAATTTTAACTTCATATCCTGAATGGATTTCTCTCTTTTAAAGATGTTTGTTCAATTGGTTACCTATGGGAAACCTAATAGATGTTCTTCACCTCTTCTAGGCCCCTCTATTACTTTATAGTAAGAAGAAAAGTACTAAACTCATTAAAAAAAAAAAAAGCCTACAAAAAAACAAAACACAAAGCAAACCATAAAACCCCACCCTAAACAACAACAACAAACTATGGATAAAAAATTCCTTCAACTTGACAGCCTGCTTAAATACTATCAAGCCCTGTTCTTTGTTGCCTGCATTTCAGCCTGAGAAAACCTTCCTTTGAAAACTTAAAAGGCCATTTGTGTCAAGTTCAAATTTTAGTGATCTTCTCCTAGAAAGACTGGGAACTTATCCTAACAGTAAAATTCTTGAAACATGGGGCTGGTGAGCTCAAAAGTAAGCTACAGCTATGGATTTCATACTCAAATGAGAAGGGTATTTTAAACTTTCCACTCAGTAAAGCATTCTGAAATTTTATGGTATTTATAATTGAAAAGTAAATAAAGGAATTTCTTATTCTTGATAAGGTAAAGGATCTGGAGGAAACTAGAGAACATGCCCTACATTTATGCAATGCTTACCTATCTGCATGGATGACAGCATTTTCTTGGAATGACTGATAAATGAAACAGCTAAATATGCTGACAACAGCCCAGAAGTTGAAAAGGCCAGCCAGCCTAGTCAAACCAACAAACTATGTCAGCTTTAAATAAAAGTAACTGAAATCCTTTGTTCTATAACACTGAAATGCAAATGTCACAACTCTCAAGCTTTTTCATGGCATCCTAGGTGTTCCTTACTGCCACTTCTAACCATGTGCGAATCTCTAAAAAAGCCTGAACCTGCTTCAACTCATGGGAAAACTCTGTTTCATCCATCTGTAACCCTGAAGCCTTGTAAGCCTGAAACTTATCATTTGTTCACTGCTGCTCGCAGCTACTCCCCCATCTTGAGCGGGGAAACCCTCTTGGATTCATTCTTGCTTGGATCCAGGCCCTAGGTGCAGCTTTGGAGAGGCAAACCCATGCAGCTGAAAGAGACAGATCTGGATCCAGGTTTTTCATCTCACTTTCACAGACATTTGCAAGCACAGACATAAATTCAGACACAAAGTCACAAGGATAAGTACCGTAGCACAACTGCACAGAGCATCTCCTAATTATCAGTCAGTATGGTAGCATATGGTTTTGATACCACTATGCCCAAAGTTATGACCTCACCTCTGGGAAATTTTGGGTCTCCATTCCTATGGCAGAGAAGACCACTTTATCCAAGGAGGCCTCAATACCTAACCTCAGGACAAAGTTCTTAAGCAAAACAATTCTATTCCTCAAAAGCATGATTTTTTACCCCCACTTCATGGCAACCTCTGACCTCATGTCTGGGGGTGATGGATGAGGTGAGACAGAGCCATGGGAGAAGACCTGAGGATACTTGCTGGCACATTACAGCTAGCAATCATTAACAGGCAAGGTTTCCTCAGAGGGAAATAAGAATTATTTCAAATCAAGAAAAATAAACATCAGAAGAATCAGCTGCGCAGAGTGGCTCACATAAAATATGAATGTGGCCAAGGTTTGCAAGCCCGGGGGGAATCCAACTTCATGAGCTTACTATAGAAAAATGCAGGCCCCAGCCCTGGGCTCTTATTAAAATGCTAAAACAAAAGAGTAAAGCCCTTCCCAAACACACAGAGAAAACCGCATAAATGATTGCAGCCCAGCACTTGTCAGGCAGTCCTCCAGTACTAAGATGCTGACTGACAGTTACCTATCTGCGGTGTCTTCTTTGTCCGGCATAGGCAGAAGAGAAGATATGAAAAGTAAAATGTGTTCCCTGGCAAATGCTAAAGTGAGCCTTTGGTACATGGAAAAGAAATCTTTCTTGGTGTTTATTTTGGCAGGAATAGTTTCAGCAGACACTATTACAATCCCATCCACTTGCAAAGCAAAGCTGCAGCTCCATGTATTATTAAAACTCCAGGACTGATTGCTTTCCACACTGCAGCATTACAAGAGCTGGCAGAACACAGGCAAACCTCTTTGGTCAGCAAGATTTTTTCTTTAAAAAATGCAATAACATTTTCTCTGAATAGAGCAAGCTGGTTGTCTCCAAGCAAGTGGGCACCTTACAAATGGTAGTGCTGGGCTTTCGAAGTTGAAGCCCCAGATCTTTCCTCCCCAGGCATTGGAGCAGCCAGCAGCCACACTGTCTCATTGCAACACCTTGGACAAGTGAGCATGGAGCCTCAGAGAGGCGGATGACCCTGGTCTAACATTACAGCTGCACTTCATGATAAGGCTCCTTGAAACCCTGCGGAACCCATTAAATCTCTGCACATCAAAGGGGGCTACAGGGGTAAAAGCAGCTTGTCTAGATACTACAACTCAGTTTTGTGCCTATTAGAGTGATATGGCAACACAGGCACATGTTTCTCCAACTTTATGATTGCTGGGATCTTTGGTTATTCATCCTACTTCCAATCTCAGCTCGTGAGCACTGATGTAGGCTTCTGATGCACCCTGACTGCAGGCCAGTCTGGTAATTGGTAAATCCCTCTGGGATCTCAGCCTGGACCTCCAAGTTTCCCCATGCCCAGATGAAGGTGAGGGCAGAGCCATTTCCAGGAATGAAGGAGGAAAGTCTCCTTTCAGCTTAGCATGATCCACCTGCCTCAACCTTCCTCTCAGACACTAGTAGCAATCCTAAGAGAATGCAATTTTGCCTCCAAGCTCTCCAGTGTGTAGAATCCTCTGCTCACAGTGAGAGCTGCTGACCTTGCACCCCAGAAACAGCCACTGCATGTAAAGCACACAGTTCATTTAAAGGCACGGATATTTACACTGACATACTGACTTTCTTTCATCTCTTGAAATATTTGTGGACTGATTATCCTGGAGTACCATACGTGGTATAGTGTTAGTGAAACTGTGGAATAAAAGAATAACATTCATCACATGTGAACGAAAAATCACAGTTTTTCTTGGTCAAAGTTACCACAATGTTTATTTACCAATGTCAAATACTAAAGTGCTGCCTTTCTCCTGAAACATTTTCTTCACTTTCTGTATACAGTACTGGGCACATGTTTTATTTTACATGTCTTGAAACCAGAGTGTGTTGTGTTATTTTACTTTCTGATAGCCTGTAGAGCTAAAATGAGAGCAAATAATTGGTCTCCATGTGTTAGGATATCCTAAGAGAGTTTTTTTTGACTCATGAATCAAAAGGTTAAGATCAGAACCAGTGACCTAGGATTTTACACCTTAGGCCTATAATTGGTAAGAAGAACTCAAAACACACATCTCTCACTTGCGTAAATAAAAGCCACTTTCAGAAAGTGTATTCATCCATGTCAGTTTTCAACAGCAACAGGCCAAACTGTCTCTTGAACAAGTGCTCAAGTTGACATCATGAGCTTGTGAAATCTGTGATCCTTCTACTGATCACAGTGGAATACTTTTCATCTCCACTAGCTGAGGAGCTGCCTTATGAAAGAAAATTAAACGCAGAACCCCAGGCACTACACTTCTGCAAAACTGAAGTCACCCACAACACTGTTTATGTCTAACTTAAATAATTATGTGTTCTATTTCCCATACAGAAAGTGCATACTAATTCTCCATTCCAAGTGCTGTCTAGAACATTTGGAGACCACCATGTATTTATTCATATTTAAAACATGAAGCCTTCAGGATTACTTAGGCCCAATAACTAATGGCTTCTCAAAATGAATTGACTTCATTTGGACTTCATTGTCCAAGTCTGTATTCTCCTCGGGTCTGACTTATGATTTTATATCAATGTCAAATAAGCACAAATGCAGCCACTGAGACTTAGGGACACTTACACCAGTCTTGATATTTTTATGTCTTAATGTATTACTTGCTTTACCAATGTCCTCCTGTCCTCCTGCTGGCACTTAAAACAAACTACACAGAGAATCTTGTAGGCACAGTTTTCTTCTGTTCATGCTATAGCTGACAGAAACAACTGCTGAAGGCCAGATTCAAGCTCTGCTGGACCAAAACTACAGACGTCCCCACTGGTTTTCCAGACACAGTTTCATGTTCATAGCTGTCTCAAAAAAATTTTTGCTGTTTTGGAGGGTTTTTTCAGCAGTATTACATAGTCAGTGAAGACTGCATTGGGCAATGTGTTACCCAGCAGTTCACAAGGAAGTGCACAGATTCATCAGGTTTTCAGTCTGTATTGCTGGACCACTGTTCCCAGCTGAAACTTCTCACTTTGTAGAGTATTGATAGCTGCTTCATTTTAGGAAATATTTTGCAAGTATCACTGACAACCAAGATTCTCTTTGCACAAAAAGCCTAGGAGTTGGTGTATAAGTCTGACAAACGACTTCTCTTCACACTCTGGATGTTTTCTTACTTATGAGGACTTTAAAAGACAAAGAAAGGACCAACATTCCATATTAATCACGGAACAAAATCCAATCTTTTCAAAATCATACCAGTACAACACCATGAATATTTTGTCAAACTAATGGAAAAGTTTACTGAAAAGCTTTTCGCATTGATGGTTTGCGTGCAGTACACCTCCCAGTCCCCTATTAATAAACATACAAAACCACAAGAAAACCAAACAGAACACAACAAGTTCAGTTGATTTTTTTAGGAATAGGGATCCAAAAAGCTTTAGCCCTGTTAGGAAAGATTATGTGAGTGTTACATAAGTCTGCCCAATAATTTTATTTTTTTTTTTCCCCAGAAAAATTACACAGTTTCCAAATAAATACAACAATGAAAATACTTCCATGTATTAGGATTCACACAAGTAGTAAAAAATTCTCATACTACCTACCCATAGTTATTAAAAATAAAACCAGGCAATTTCTTTGCAGGTGGCAAAGGAACTGTTTAACATTTGTGCAGTCCTGCTAAAATATATGTTGTAAATATTCACTAAAAACTATTAATCATCTGTGTTTTCTCATTTTCTCCTTCTACTCCTCTCAGCATATGTGTAAAGGCATTTCATCTCAAAACAGAAAAATAATTTTTTCTTTCTCATCAGTGTCCTTCTTACAATATTGCATATTAAAAGACACGGAACGCACATGACAGCATTTCAGGCTACCTAGAAGCATTTGGAAAGGTTTATGCTTTTAACAGTGCTGAGGTGCCTGCTTTGGCAGAGACACTCCCATGTGAGAGAAAGAATTCTTTTTACAAATTTAGAATAAAAACAGTTTTCTACTTTGGAGACCGAGACAAAGCAGAGCTGTTCATTTCCATATTTCTCCCTTTTAAAAAAATAAAATTAAATAGATGACATATTTTACAGTGAAGTTGGTCTGGTCATAAAATGGCCAAACTTACAGGGATATGTTCATAATACAATTAAAATAGGTTGGAAGAATATAGAGCTTCCCCTGACCTAAAATTAAACTGGGACACATCCAAGAATTTTTATTTTTTACTTCCACATATGCCAAACCAAATTAGGATAGGACAATCCTAATTGTTGAGCACTTACTGACTCCTGGAAGTGTCTCTATTCCAGTCCTTCAAATAAAGATGCCATTAACCTGTGTTTAATAACAAACCTTTCCAGTAGACAGCTCCCAGGATAGTCTACACTTTTGTTCAGTGGCACTGGGAATTGAAACAGCAGGGGCACTCCCCAGGTAAATCACAGCATATCCTGACCTCAGCATGGGCTCTCCTTATACAGTGACCCTCCAAGTTCAGAATACCAGAAAGATGACCAGGGTCATGCATGACTGCATCTCCTACTGGGCCTCTTGAGGTCCTACTTCCCAACAGGGCTTCCCAGTGTTTTGATTTCTCCTCGTACTTACTTCAGCACCGTGAAGTGCCAATAGACAATATTGCCTAACTACACAAAGACCCTTTAAATGAAATCCTAATCTGCAGGTGGTGCAGCCTCCGCTTCCACAATGTGGGTTTTGTTAGCCTTGTGCCATCATAGCACCTGTCGTGGTTTAAACCCCTCACACAGTTCGCTCACTCACTCCCCCCTCTTTCTTTCCCCCAGCTCCCCAGGGGGATGAGTAGGAGAATCGAAAGAATGCAACTCCCACAGGTTGACATAAGAACAGTTCAGTAACTGAGGGATAACACAAACCACTGCTGCTACTACCAATAATAATAATGACAAGGGAAACAACAAGGAAAGAGAATACAACCGCTCACCACCGATACCAAGCCCAACCCAGCAGTGCATCCCAACCCTTCTGGGTTCCTGCCCCTCAGTTTTTACATCCTGGGCATGACCTGCTGTGTGTATGGAATACCTCTTTTGTCAATTTGGGTCAGGTGTCCTGTTTCTGCTTCCTCCCGGCTTCCCCTCTTCCCTGGCAAAGTATGAGGCTCAGAAAGTCCTTGGCCAGACCAAACATTCTAAGCTGTAACTGAAAACATCGGTGTTATCAGCACTACTCCCAGGCCGAAAGTCAAAAACACAGTGCAGCACCAGCTACTAAGAAGGAGAAAAATGACTGCTACTGCTGAACCCAGGATAGTAAAACAGTTCGTTTTTTTCACCTTCAAAAAACAACTAACCAACCAACCTAAACCCTACACTGGGGCTTTCTTGTGCAGAGCACGACTGATGCACCCCACATCCTGCAACAGCCTAGCCATGGCTCACCATGGCCAATTAGCCCATCAAATTTCTAGGTACTGCGGCGTTTGGTGGCAATAACACTGCGCTCCAAAAGCCAAGGCCCCCAACCCCAGAACTCTGCCCAGAGCCATTCACAGACTGCATTTGCCTGAGGCTACAAAAGCCCTGCAGCATTCCACCCACAGATCTATGGGACACAAATCACGGCCTGACTGCTGAGGCTGCCTATGTTTCTCACTTTGCACCTTAGTATTACTAAGTATTTCCCTCTTGTCCTTCAACTGTTGAAATCTCGTCTGTGGAGGAAGGGAGAAATCCTCATCTTCCTAACTCAGTTTTAAGCAAACAGACTCCCTTTCAAAATGTATTTCTTCAGACTACAAGGCTCTGTGCATTTCACCTGATTAATTATATCAGAAAACAGCATGCAGTGTCCCCTGGAGCACAATCCCTATGGCACAGCTCCTGCTTCCTGCTGTGCTTATCTTCTGACTTAGGCTCATGCTCACAGAAAGCTAGGAGAAATAATGAACCTCAAACAAGGAATAAAAGAAGCATAAAAACCAGGAGTGATCCCACTTAGTGGCCTGTTTGTTATCTGATGTTCAAGTGTACCAGAAATAGCAGAGAACTGGAAGGAAAGAACCAACCAAAAAAAAAAAAAAAAAAAAAAAAGAAAAGAAAATGTGGTGTTGGAGAATAATTAGCTTACTCTACTCAAACACATGTTGTCATAATTGTTCCTTGTGGGCAGAGGAAACTGATAGAGAAGAGAATCTTCAGTTAGAAAGTTAAGAAAAACAGCATTAAAGAATTTTACCTAAAAAAAATTCTTACTTCTTCATGTATAAAATAAAGTGCACAAATTCCACTGTAATTAACAAGGAAGTTGATAGGGAGGAAACTAAATTACAAGCCAGATTTATAGAAATATCCTTGCATGACAGTAGAACATAATACAAATCAATGGCAGGGAGAGATCAAGATAATAAGAAGATTTCTAAGAGTGCTAAGAGTGGAAGGAATCCCAGTAACAGAGGCATTCCACACACAGACAAAAAAAAATCAGTGATTTTTAGTAACATACAAACACCAGAAATACACAGTATAGTTTCATATTATAGGTAAGAAAAGGCAAGAGACATATTTCTCTCCTGTCACAAGGAAATACTTTCCACTTCACCAAAAGAAGGATGAGGGTGTGTTTGAACAGCTACTTAAAAAAGTAATTTTTGAAATAAAAAAACAAAACCAGGTATGGAAACCTTGCATCCAAAAACTGTAAAAAGGTTTGGATTAAGAGTTCACGCTTATGCATTGAGATGTTTTATCAGAGCAGAGTGGAAATTCTGGAGAACTGGATGAAAACTAAATGCGGTAAGAGAGGACCAATTAATGGGTGTTCAGTGGGTGCTGGGCCGGGACAGCAAAGTGAAGCAGTGGTGGGAGGCAGCACCAACAGTGTATATGGCTAGTGATTCCTAGTATATGATTACAAAGAAAAGGGAGGCATTTGTGCCTGACAACCTCCAGGACATACTGCATTGCTGCCATCAAAGATGATGCCCAATTTATACTACACCTATAAAGGAACAGCCAAACTAGGAAGCATTTAATAAAATGTCAGTGTAATTGGGGGTGAGTTTTTTCCAATAGTTTTGGGTTTATTTTGTTTGTTTGTTTGTTTCACAAACTATTAACATTACAGGGGGAAAAAAAATATAAGGAAGCCTAGCAGTAATATATGGCACTGAAATAAAATTTACTCTAGCACAAAGTAATGACAAGATCAGGTTGCCACTGAATTTGGATCACTTGGCAAGTATACAGAAACGACAGTGTTCGACTGCATGCTCTGTAGGCTCATCCATGTAGGAATAAAATAAGACAAAGGCCATACTGACAGGAAGAGAGCCTACTCTGGAAGCAGCAGCTGGAAAAGATTTGAGCTCTTGATGGCTAATCAAGTGAATGTGAATTTCCATTTCAACACTTCAGTCAAAAAGTGTGATCCTTGGACATATTAAATAGGGGCTTTTGATAAGGATCACAGCAGTCTCTTCTGGCCCTGTGATATATGTAATATCCAACATCAAAGGCAAATTGAGCTTCCTTTACAGACATGAAAATCCAAAGGTAATCAGGGAATTTTTGACATTAAATGAATATAAGTCAGTATTTTCAGACACTAAAAACACACAGAGCTTTCAAATTCACACTGGTCTTTCAGCCTAATGGTACTGTCTACACAAACTGAGGGTTGGTTTATATCTCCAGTACTGCAAACTTTCCACAAACCAGAAATAATTTACAAGGACATCATAAAAGACTATAGCAAGGATCTGGGATGAAAGGATAGGTATATAAGGAAGCAGCAAAAGCATGAAATGAGAATATCCCAACTAAGAGTTAAAAAGGACAGGAGGATATAAAGTCACCTACAAAAAACTGGAAGAGTTTAAGCACAATCACAGAAACCTTATTTTGGAGGATGCAAACATAGGTAAAGAGAAAAAGCGAGAAAGGAAAAGCCAAGCTTCTTATCAGAGAAAAATATTACCCATATTCCAAATAGTGAAAGTAATCAAATTGGGTTATCTACTGACCACATGAAAGCAACATTTAAGATTAGATAAGTAGGAATACATGACAACAAATAGTCAGAGATTACTGGAAATCTAGATGGGGGACTACAACCTTCCCTCTCTTCTTCCCAATTCCCCTATTATATGATCCCATGACTAATTAGGTATCAGTTATATCTACACCAGGGATGGTTATATTGGCCAAGACCCAAGCTACCTGTAGAGACAACTGAGAGTTTAGAAATAACTTTCCAGGCAAGAACTCAGTACAAATTAGAATTAAGACTGAAAAAAAAAAAAATAATAAGATTTCTTGTGGGAAGAAAATTAAGAAATCACAGCTGCAGCTATCAACAAAGGAAGACAGGAGGAGAGAAGCAGAAAGGGGAGTCAGATACCTTCATGTACCAAGCACATTCAAGATAAGGAAGTGAAGTAATACCCAAGGAGATAAGAAAAGTATGCGAACATCACATGAAAATTAAGTCTGGTGGCTAGCCTTCTGAACAGTTATGGTGTATCCTGTGAATAGGGTATGAGAGAGGGAAGCATCAGGTGTGATACTTCAAGGAACAAAGAGCTAAGCAGATGGAATACTCCATCTTCTGGGGCAAAGCTTCCTGCCCACCCTGCCTCAACAGGCACTGCCTGTGTGCTCAGCAAACCTCCATTTCACCAGGGATCTTCAGTGGCTTTGCTGGAACAACTGCTAGACCTCTGCACACACGGGGCTGATGTGTCAGGAGCATAGTCCCTTGCTGACACAAAGTCACACTGATAAAAGTACTGAACAGTCTGAAGCAAACTGACAATGCTAATGCATGTTCTGGAGCATTGTGTCAGTGCTAGGTGCTTCTCAGGCCTCACATGCAGAACTAAGAAGATTTTTCTACTCATCTGGAGTTTACTTGTGCTCCAGAAGGCAGTGTTTCATTGGAAAAAAGAGAATCAGGAGAAGCTTTAATGATGTACCACCTATACTGTGCAAAAAGAGCCAGAACAGGAAGAAGAACTTGCTTTTGGAGGTAGGGCTTGGGCAGTGACCACTGAGCACATACTGACAGTGACAGCAAAATGACAGTCAACTTGTGTGCTGTAGGTATTGAATCTACACCAAGACACTGGCCTACACAGCAATACAGGAGTTGACTCATCTTCACGGCCATGGTCCCTCTAAAGTCCTTGAGAGTTTTGATGTGATGGTCAAGAATTTACTGCATCATTTCCAAATGTCCAGACTGCTTCTCACTGTCAGGGAATGATTAATGCACAATAACCGCTCCTTTCGCCAGTGTTGTGCAGAGGCTAAAAATTAAGTAATATACAAGCCAAGCAGACTCACCAGCCACTAAACGGTACAAAAGTTCACAGAAAATGTACTCACTGGAGTGGTGGTATCTCAAATAGTTCTGGGTTATACCACAACAAACAGACATCTCTGAATCATCATTTTTCTTAATAGTTTATAATGGTTTCCCATGTAGCTTTCTATAACATCTTCTGGAAAATGTTTTTCCACAAGTTTTTCAAAATCTTGATATCTTTAATTCAGAGAACAGAACCTAGCTTCTCTGCTGATAAAGCAAAATGAAAGCTGTGAACTTCTCCTCACAAAGAAAATTTGGGTCAATCTTTGCCGTCAGAGATTTGTATCATATTGACCATTGTCCAGGTATGCAAACATTGGCAAATATAATGTTAAAAGTAAGATGTAGAAAGCACATAGTTCTCTTTAAAACCAATGGCAAATCTTCCTCTAATCTTACAGATCACAAAGATTGACTTCCCTGTAATTTATTTAATCTTCTTATTTACAGATGAGCAGGTGATGTGGAAAGAATACTCTTCACAGAACATACTGTATGAATTTTTCCAATAAACACAGCCCCATCACCACTCAATGGTCCAAACAGGTCAAATTTGGGCCAAAATGTCTTTCATCAGAAACATAGTACTCCAAAGTCTGCATTTCAGACAGTGGAGACACTTGTACCTCTGCAGAAAAATAACTAATACTCATGATGCATTATCAGTCCAGAAGACTCACAAAAGACGTTGTCCTATGAACTGTGTGTCATTTGTCATTTAGCCTAGTCCCTACTGGAACACACAAAAAATCAAGAACTTACGTTTTCAACAAAAAATATGAAGTAATTAAACATAGCTTTTGTGATATGAGTCAAATGCTTCTAGCACGACTTGCAGGATGAACCACTGATTTTTTAATTTTTTTTTCTTTTGTGAATGCAAACAAAAACAATATAAATAGCCAGTGAAAAATGCTCTATCTAAAGGGAAATAAGCATGCTTACAACAGCTGAATTTTCAAGGCATGTTGTAACTCAAAAATAACTTTCAGAGTCACTACCATTATCTGCAAAATAGACAAAAAACAGCTAACAGCTTAAATATTTTCTAGAATTTTCACAAGTAAATAAACCAAACAAAACCACAAAGCTGCACACAGAGGGACTGAAACAAAAATATTAAAGCATACCAAATGGGAAGCTGGAATTTTGAAGAAACACAGAGAAACCTAAAATGGGAGAGGAAACAAACAAAAGAAAAAAATTCCCAATGTTATTAGAGCCAAAAAATTGCTGGAGGAGGAAATCAGCAATTTCAGTGAAGAAAAAACATCCAAAACACTGTATGAAGAAATGCCTCAAAAAAGCATCAACCCCACCATTAAAAAAGTAATAAGCTCAGGCCACTTAATAACCCAAAACCAAGCTATGGGAGCAGACAACGTAACAAAACCCCTCCCGCTACAGCAAACGCACAACTTGTATAAGTTGTCTTACATCAAAAAATGGTATAGGTCTGTTCCTACAGATTTCATGAAAGAATGTCTTCCTTCCCTAGGAATAACTAAACACAGGTTAAGTATCTTGCAGTAAAGTAGAAGCACCACTCATGCAAGTTGAGCAGCTGTTTAACATTGAGCTTTAATAGAAGAGAAGGTAGAAAAAAGACCAAAAACACACTAAAAAATATTCAATCCAGTTGTGTGAAACTGAAGAATAATTCATACTGCAGTTTCCCTATCTCTTAGATTCATTTATCACACAAAGGAAAAAGGATAAAAACAACATGCCAGCTGAAAAATTTTACTCACAAAATAAAAGAAAAAATACCCACAGCGACAGCTAAGGGCACATCAGAGTTACATGCCATCAGCATTCTTGCAAAGCAAATCAGACTTTACTACCTTGATTTCTACACAAAGAATTCTCTTTAGCTGATTGGCCTTTCTCACTGGGGAAGAAATCCATTTCAGTAAGTACCAATTCATTTCAAAGGTTCTCATTGTTTAAGGTTTTTTTGAGAACACAGAAGATGTCTCTGTGAAAAAGCTTTGCTTCTCTTATTTAAAATCTTCATGGAGATCTCACACTGAAAACCTTGTAATTGGTATAAGGAGGCACTAGTTCTTCTGTAGTTAAGGTGATGATGTCCTTTATAAGGGTTTATTGATGAATGGTTTTTACCAGTCTCAGTCATCTCTGACATTCACCACTAGAGAATCTTGTGTAGCTGAGAAGGTTTTGGAGAGAAAGCATTTTGACGGGGACACTGGTTAACTCTATGCACTAAGACTCGACAGAATGAGCTGACACAGAGATGAAGGCAACATGTCAGTGCTTATCTCATGTCCATCCCAAAATTGGGAAATTTCACCAAGAAGACCAGGAAGAACTTGAAAGCTATCACTCTTACTTAACGAAGAGGTGAAGTACAGCAATATGAAGTCCTCAAGATTTTGGGGAAGAAAACGATGGATGAAGAAGGCGGTTGTCCTTATGGAAAAGACCCTCAGTATACCATCATGCCACAGCTACAGGTTGGGCAGGAAAGAGATTCAGAGCAGCCCTGCAGAGAAGGACTTGGGGGTGCTGGTTAATGAGAAAATGAACTTCAGAGTGAGCCTGCAGCCCAGAAAGCCAACAGTATCCTGGGCTGCATCAAAAGGAGCATGAACAAGAAGGTCAAGGGAGGTGATCCTGCCCGTCTACTCTGCTCTTGTGAGACCTCACTTGGAGTATTGTGTGCAGTTCTGGTGTCCTCAACATAAAAAGGACATGCAACTGTTGGAACAAGTCCAGAGTAGGGCCACGAGGATGATCAGGGGACTGGAACACCTCCCATATGAAGAAGATAGGCTGAGAAATTTGGGGCTGTTCAGCCTAGAGAAGAGAAGACTGCGTGGAGACCTCATAGAAGTCTTCCAGTATCTGAAGGGGGGCTATAAGGATGCTGGGGAGGGATTGATCATTAGGGACTGTAGTGAGAGGACAAAGGGTAATGGGTTAAAACTTAAACAGGGGAAGTTTAGATTGGATATGAGGAAGAAGTTCTTTACTGTAAGAGTGGTGAGGCACTGGAATGGGTTAGGGTTAGGGTTAGGGAAGTTGTGAGTGCTCCATCCCTGGCAGTGCTCAAGACTGGGCTGGACAGAGCCTTGGGCAACATGTTTTAGTGTGAGTTTTCCCTGCCCATGGCTGGAGGGTTGGAACTAGATGATTTTAACGTCTTTTCCAACTCTAACTATTCTATGATTCTATGATTTTAAGATAGTCACCCTCCTCCAGGGAACAGGTCTTTGCAAGGAATTTATGAAAATTTTATTAATCAGCTCATTGGCAGGAGCAGCCCTATTACAGACCTTCTCTAGGCTCCAATGCCAGATAAACAAACCACACCTAGGAAAGCCAAGATTTTCAAAACCAGACGCAAAAAGCCATGACTGAGGACCCAAACTTATTGCTTGATTTCTAAAAGGGCTTAAAGTCCACTGGTAGGCATTTATATAAAAGAGAACACACTGGGTGCTCAGTTCTTCATAAATCTGATCAGTGTTGGATATTCATCTGAACCTACAGGCTGGCAATAATAGATACTCTCATGTAATGACAGAGTTGTCCTTCCTTGCTTTTGTATCACAATACCAGAAAAGGTAGGATGATATAACTCCAAACACACAAGTATATTGTGGAGCCTGCACCTGAACATGCTGTTTATGCTCACAGATGTTCAGTGAACAGGCAAGCAACAGGACAATGCTGCCAGCTCAGACAAAAATAACTTATCTTCCTTGGAAGTTTTCCCCTACTTTGTGCATTTGAACAAGATAAAAAGGAGTATCGGGTACCTATCATGGCAGATAAAGTTATCACGATTGCACTTAACAGCAGGTATGATGCCGTTACCTCTTCACATACAGGTGGGAGAAGTGAAGAAAAGTTCCTCAACTTTCAGACCACAGCCAGTACTGCTAATAGAGTACACTGGGGCACTTAGTTGCACTGAGACTGATTGTGGACGTTATCAATCCTAGCTAAATTATACATGCCCCGTGGCACCTGTGATAGTCAAGTGCATATGAACAGTCTGCTGGAAATGGTTCCTGGGCCTTTTGAGCTGCCAAGCTGTGTCCAGAAACAGCTTGGGCAAAAATGCTAGCTGGAGTCAGCCAAATCTAAGGCAAGGAAGGCTCTAACACTCTGACCACAAGCAACCTCCCAGTAGCTAGGAATGTTTCACTTGAATTTCATAGCATAGATGCAGTTATAGAGTTATAATTGTTATAGAGAATATCTATCTCTCCATAGATGCTCAGTCTAAACTGCTCTTAATGCAGGTAACAGCAGATGCACAAGGCCACAAAAGTGTACATAGGCTCAGGAACAGTAAGGCAAGTTCTTTTGGAGTCAGACAGAATAGTAATTCTTGTCTGCCTTCATTAGTAATGACAAACCCTGCTCCAGACACTTCATTGGTCTCCCTGCACTGAAAATTCAGGAACTTCTCTCTCCCTTCTGGCCTCATCCTTAATGAATCTTAATACTCTTGAGAAAAAAAGTCTAGTGTTATAGCCAATCCAAAAACTCTACAGAAGGAAATCTGTTTTGGTGATAATTTGTGGCACAGGATCATGCTGAGCATATTATCCACATCAATCAAAGTACAAAGACATCATTAAAACTAGAAATAACAGCATATTCAAAGTGATCTCATTTGCTGCTGATAGAAAGTATGTGTTTTATGGAGTGAGAAAGCAGACAGTAGCAGTGATTAAAAATAAAATGGTTTTTAACTTGTGAAAATGGGCTTTGATGGCTGGAGAATCCTAGTTTCATAATGAAAAATGTTCCTTGCACTGAACTCACAAATTGATGCCCAGGCTAAACAGGGGTTGGACTGAAGTAAAGCATCTTTTAGGATGCTTCATCTGCCCAGGACTGCAGACAGTGCTCTCAGCTCTCTTCATAGCACTAACAACTGTCATGCAGACTTTCCTGAGTACACACTGGCAAAGACATACCTCAGAGACAGAAAGAGAGAAAGATCTCCACTGCTGACACAAGAATGTCTCATTTATTATTTGTAGGGAAAGATTTGGACTACCACACCATTTCCATAGCTCTCGGTAGATGTTCCTCAAGAGAATGAAAAGCAGACATGGCTCCATGTTTTCCTGTTCAAGCTCTGTGACTCTGTGAGATATGGTTTACTTTTTTCAAAGTCAGGTAAGCGATTTATTTGAGATACAGAATAGATGAGTCAAGCAGATCTGTGAAGGTTATTTGTGCAAGCACTTCTAAATCCTAATCTGAGTTGAAAAGAGAGAAATAACTCTCACAAGTGCATTTACTTCTGCTTGAAGTTTGTAAGTCACATCTTAGCACTGTTGTTTTCTGAATACACATACACCCACATGCACACACACGCTTAACCTTGTCCTCACAGCCATGTCATCACAGTTGCGAGACAAACCAGACAGATTCCATTCTCTCTCAATATTTATCAGCACTTCAATTATCTAATTCCAAATTACTTAGTTTTTATGACTGATAGTGATAAAGCAGGCTCTCCAGCACTCTGCTTGCGTTTCCAGGGCTGCCAGTACAGAAGAAACTACTCTTGCACTGTTGGAAAATCTGTGGCCCAGCCACTGCTGGAGGATTCCAGGTTTAAAGTCTCATGCTGAATGAGGCTTTCAGAGCTTTAAAGTTGTTCTAATAGTTGTTGTCAAACATTTGTGCTGAAGAATGCTTGTTTTGAACTACACAGTCTCCTCCAGCAATGTCAAAAATCTTAGCTTACCCATACAGAGGGAGCCACTCTGTCCTCTTTGAATCTGGGCCTCAAAACCCACAGTCTTGCTCTTTACCATATAACCAGAAACATAAAACTTCTTCCAATACTGAAAATTAAGCCTCAGTAATCAGTGGGGAGTTAAAGAAGTAGGAGGCCACTTCCAAAATAAACCAGTCTTTACTGGCTGTCTGGATTCAAAAAGTCAACTTTTGAGTCAGCTGCTTGGCATTTCCAAAATCCAAAGCATGTCCTATGTATGTTTCTATCTCCTTCCTGCTCTTTGCTGCCCATTCAGTTGGGCAATGGTATTCAGTGGTGACTGTAGAATCACACTGTAAAACAGAATGCAAAAATTATCTCAATTTAGAGACAATCTCTTTTACAATACCACCTTAATGAAGGGGCATAAAACTGCAGGGAACAAAAGAAGCCTCAGATCATAATCATTACCATTGAAGCCAGACACCCGGAGTCTTTCCATCTCTCTGCCTTTCTAACTCTTTTCATCTTCTTAAACAATCTTTTAACTGCCTGGTTTCTATGAATTCAGTTTGCACGGGGCCAGTGGAATGTTGCAATGCATGAGTCTGGCATCACATACAACAGGAAAAAAAATAAAACAATAAATAAGTGATAGCTTTTCATACAAACTAATAAAAGTTTTGTATATTAAGACTGGTAAGACCTACAGAAAAATCTTTATCCTACGTACATCTGTTCCATTGCATACTGTGGCCGTATCTCATATCCACAAAAGCCTAAAGATTGCTTCAAAGACTTAAGACTCAAAAATAACAAGAACAAAAGCAATGATTGCTCATTTGGGCCCCCTTAGTTATAAGCTGCCCTTCCCTGCACATGAGGGATGACACTAATGCAGCACTGAAATGTAAAATGGACCTATCACCTGTTCATGATATGGATTCCTTGTACTAAACAACTTTCTCTCTTCTTGCAGCCTAGGGTTAGATGACCTCTCACTGATCCTAAAGTTGCCTGTGGCTTTCCTCCAGCTTAAGCTTTTGTCTTGCTCTCTCTTGACTTTCTTGTAACCCTTTTACTTACAGGAACCCACTGGCTAGGTTTGATGGGAATACTGACAAATTATCCATCATTCTGGGAGGAGCTGATCATAGAATAATAGAATAGTTAGTATTGGAAAGGACCTTAAGAACATCTACTTCCAGCCTCCCCTGCCATGGCCATGGACACCTCACACTAGACCATGTCACCCAAGACTCTGTCAAACCTGGCCTTAAACACTGCTAGGGGTGGAGCATTTATCTAATGAGTAAGATCATACTCAAATGTATGAGATCTTATTAGTGAAGAATAGTACGCAAAATCTGTATCTTAAATGGTCCTCTTTATTTAGCTAAAAACTGGCCCGCATCCTCAATTGACTTTAACATTTGTATGCACAACAACACAGACAGACATGCCTTCTTGGCCTGCCATGGACTGCTTTCACAACTCCATGAGGTCCTTGTTTTCTTGGACTAGTACAATAATGAGCTTTGGACATTAGCCTGTAGAACCAAGAGATAAATGCCATACTATCACCTCCATCATCAAGGCACAGCTGTCAGGGACTCAGCCTCTAAATAACATCATCTGACCTGGAAGAATACATCTATACACCCACTGGTGACATGAGCACCCTGTTTGACCTTTCCTCTGCAGAATGTAGAATAACAGAATCAACTAGGTTGGAAAAGACCTTTGAGATCATCAAGTACAACCGTTTCTCCAGCACTGCCAAGGCCACCACTAAATCAAAGGCCTCATCTGCACCGTTTCTGAATACTTCCTGGAATGGTGATTCCACCACTGCCCTGGGCAGCCTGTTCCAATATGTGACCACCCCCTTGGTGAAGAATTTATATAGTAATTTATATAGTGAATTTATATGTGAAGTAACTTATATAGTAATGATTTTAGGGATTTTAGTGAATAGTTGGTATTGTAATGATTTTAGAGGTGTTCACCTACTCATCTTGTAGACTTCTGCCTGTTGGACTAGAAATTCCTAAATGGGCATGTCAATAACTTTTTTATCTCTGACAAAGCAAGATAGTTGTCATTAATATGGTGTGCATTTTGCTATAATAAATATGAAACATTTCCCTAGAACTGGAAATGGACATGGTACATTACAGTCCTAGAAAAAAACTCCATGCTCTCTGCCCGAGAGAGCTTGAAATTGAAGTCATGCATGACATACACACAAAACATCCAGTACTGGATGACTTCTCAGAGCACTCCAGAAACACTGTTTTATCAGCCTCCCGGCTTCTTCTTTAAATATCTTCCTAAGGCAACTGCACTACTTAATTCAAGACCTTAAGACCACATTCTTCTCTGCAGCAAAGTCTTCCAATATCTGTGGCTTTCAGACATCACAACAAATTCACACATCTTCTTCTGGTCATGAAGTAATAGGATTGGGTTCACATTCGTACACCCTACCCACTCATCTCAGTCTTATGCACTCATTTAGATTTTAAGTTATTCCGTAGTTCTAACCTTTCGGTACAAGAAAATAAACTATAAGATGAAAGACAAACAATTGGTCTATTTCTTTCCTATTTGTTTTGAGAATATACTACTTGTGTGCAATTCCTGCTTTTGACTTAGAGAACAGATTCTTCAGGCTATGAAAAGGCTGCCAAATTTAACATGAATGGCATTCAGCTGGCAAAGAGCGTATTACTGACAAATGCCTAACACACTGGGCACATTGTATTTGTACCATCTGGGAGAGTAACAGTGACAGGAAATAACCACAAACAGGTGTTAATGTTAGCCTCTTAAGGGTCATTAATGAAGTATAGCAACTCACAGCATTGAAAGAGCCCACACACTGGAAACTGGAGAAAAGAAGGTGGGATCCCAGTGAGTGTAAGAGTATATTAACTTGTCACACACAAAAAAATTTGTTCTTGAGTGCATTTCCTCTACATGACTTCCTTTACGCTTTTGCCATACCACATCCTCCAGCTAAGCTCCTGTTGAATACTCCTTCCTTTTCCTCTTTTAGGATTCAAGCTCTTCACCTACCCCAGCAAGCCAAGACAAACACATCCCCGAAATATTCCTCTTTCTCAGAAAGCCTATCACCCTCTGAAGACAACTGCACACCAGCTTGCATTTTTCAGAAAAGAAATTGTCTCAATTCCCCTTTAGATATTTTCAGAGCCATTTCTATCTTTACTAAAACAAAAGGCCTCTGCCTTCAAGAAAGTGTGATTCACACTCAATATACACGCTTACCCAGTGCACCCCCATGGTTACTTCCCCTATCTCAGAAGACACCTGAGAAAGTGTGTGTGACAGTGACACCACCTGCCTTTACAATAGCATCACATAAATCCAGAGTAGAGATGGTGCAGACTACCACAGGGAAAAGCAATATATATTGTAAGGAAGACATCTCGTAGGTGAATCTATTGTGATGTATAACTAGTGACATTCTACTGAAAGCACCAAAACAGAACATATGGAGTTATCGCCTTTTATCCTCACAGACGTTCACTACATTTCCAAAGCAAATATTAACACTTACGCAAGGTCATACGAAAATAATTAAGAATTTGTAATAACAATGAAGCAAACCAGAATCTTCCACTTCTCTACTCTCTGTCCCACTCTATGCCAAGAAGGGAATTTTCCCCAAAGGAGTCTATTTTCAAACAAATGTCACCTGGCTTACAGGCAGTGTTAATACTGCCTCCGAGAAAAGACATGTAAGGAAGAAGAGACCATGACGCCCTTTCCTTTAGAAGGGGGACAGTAAAGCATGAGTTTCACCTTGCAGAACTTCAGACTGCCTCTATTTCAGGCTATTTGTGTTAAAAAGAATACTGATGGGCATGTAAATCTAGCCATTCACTAGTAACAAAGCCTAATTACTGAAAAGTTTAAATGTTTCCAAAGATACTCTCACTGATTCTTGCTAGTGTTTGGAGTGGAAAAGTGAATGTTTAAGAGGCCAGAACATAGATTCCTTTCTTTGCATTTTTATTTAAAGACTGCATGGAAGACAGTCATAGATATATTTAAACAAGTCAATAAATGAGCATAAAATTAAGAAACATAACAACTGCAAACAGAGAATTGCTGTCACTGTTTAACTGCGCAGTTATGTACAACACTCCACACCTGGAATCCTTAGGCTTTGCAGCCGTATTTCTCAGAGCCCCATAGGACCAGAGACGCAGCCATGCCAAATTCCATTTTTAAAGCAAAGAAAGTAAAAACAGTTGGAATGTATTTGGCTTACTCAGGGGAGTCAATGGAGTTGTGTCTGCAAAGACTGTAGTCCCAAACCTACAGGAACTGGCCAGCGGCAAATGCCTTGTTGTCACCTGAATTAGAACAGATGCACATTTCGTTGCACTGGCCATTTTCTAAACTAAAATACTTACAAAGAATTAGGTCCTTACCTTTCTGTAAAATGGCAGCTCACCTTTCAGTTCTTCATTAATTATAACCAGGGGCAAAGGGAAACAAAACAGAACTTACAGGAAACTGAATAAACATTTAAAGGCAGAAATCTATTTAAATCTGACCATTACCCCAGCTAAAAAAGCTCTGATACCTGGTGTGCTTCCTCTTCAAACAGGGTAAGATTTACCCTGTACCTGTGTTTTGGTTTTCTTCAGTTAATTTTTCAACCTCAGAGACTCGATTAAAATAACCAAATCAAGTACTCTACAATATAAAAATTTCATCCAGGAGCTAAGAATACTAAGGTTGTTGAAACTTGGCCCCTTTTTGCATATGCTATTCTGCTGTTTTTAAGGATGTAAGTGCACCCTATTTTTCAAAACAGCCTCTGCAAAATTCTGGATAGAGGACAGACAGTCTGGGCGTGAAGGAAAAGCTATTCAGTAAATAAGGCTGCTGTCTCCAAGATCCCTGAATTATATGTTGTAAAATCTGGAGGACTCACAGGAAATAAGGCAAGGGGAGGAATGACTGCACATCACAAATCTGGAGTGCTTAACTTCAGTGTTAAATTTCTTTTAATGTCATTAACTTTGCCCTTTTACTGCAAAAAATAGAAATTCCAGACCATATGGATTCTCAGTTTAGGCTAAAAGAGCTCTTGCTTGTGCATGTGAATTGTTAACCTTAAACGGGATAAGCCAGTAGAAGAAAGTAAGAAACATATTTTGAGCAGTAGATTTCAAAGATATTTTCTGGCCTTGGAAGAAGATACTGATGGAAACCTCACATTCAACTCCAAGCGGTGTCAGGAAGCTTTTTTTTATCAGTGGGATGGTCCTTTAACAAGCACTTTATTCCACTTTGACCTGATGCTCTTCCCCTCTCTTCCAGTGCTGATGACTGACTTCTCTGCCCCATTCCCCACCTCTTAATAGCATCTAATCTGGAAAGGCTCTCCACACACACAGTGAGAACATGTACTGAGAAATGCTCATCCTGGAAGTAAGTATCAGGGAACAATTTTCAGGAAATTACAGACCAGACAGTCAGGGAACTACAGAGCAGTCAGCCTCACCCCTGTGCCTGGAAAAATCTTGGAGCAGATTCTCCTGGAAGGCATGCTAAGACACATGAAAAACAACAAGGTGGATGGTGACAGCCAGCATGGCTTCACTAAGGGGAAATCCTGCCTGACCAAACTGGTGGCCTTCTATGATGGGGCTACGGAACTAATGGACAGGGGTAGAGCAGTTGATCTCACCTACCTGGACTTGTGCAAAGCGTTTGACACTGTCTCACATGACATCCTTGTCTCCAAGTTGGAGAGACATCAATTTGACAGATGGACCACTCAGCGGATAAAGAACTGGCTGGATGGCCGCATGCAAACAGCTCAATGGCTCACTGTCCAGCTGGAGACCAGTAACAAGCGGTGTCCCTAAGCGATCAGTGTTGGGACTGGTCTTGTTCAACATCTTTGTTGGTGACATGGACAGTGGGATTGAGTGCACGCTCAGCAAGTTTGTCTATGACACCAAGCTGTGTGGTTTGGTTGATATGTTGGAGGGAAGGAATGCCATCCAGAGGGACCCTGACATGCTTGTGAGGTGGGCTGATGCCAGCCTGATGGAGTTTAACCATGCCAAGTGCAAGGTCCTACATCTGGGTCGGAGCGATCCCAGGCACAGCTACAGTTTGGGCAGAGAAGAGATTCAGAGCAGCCCTGATCAGAAGGACTTGGGGGTGTTGGTCGATGAGAAAATGAACATGAGCTGGCTTCAGGGTGCACTTGCAGCCCAGAGACCAACCGTATCCTGGGCTGCATCAAAAGAAGCGCGACCAGCAGGTTGAAGGAGGTGATCCTGCCCCTCTGCTCTGCTCTCGTGAGACCTCACTTGGAGTATTGTGTGCAGTTC
>JANRGW010040381.1:0-11551 GCA_024733675.1 Psilopsiagon aymara | reverse complement strand
GGGAACCAGTTGGGGCCATTTAGGACACTGCCATCAGCTAGCCAGCTTTGCAGGTAAAGCAGTGGCTCATCTCTGCTAGATTTAAACAATCAAACAGAGCATACGCATTGAGGAAAAACAGCTTTCTTGCAAGGAGGTGACTCAGGCTGGGTGAAGGAGCAGAGATGCAGAGTGATGGGACAGTACTCACACCTCGTGTGGGCAGCCCAGAGGACATGTGCCACTGCTAACTGTGATGCTCCCAGGCAAACCAAGATACATTTCTGTTAATAAGCAACAGATGGCAGGGCAGAGGCCCTGACGTAAAGTCACCCCTGTCGCTGTGGCCACCCTCTTAAAGAGCCTGGCACCTCCAGAAGGAACGCAATTGCTGTAGGCATTCCTGCCTGTAGGAAGGCAGGGGTGGTTGATGCAAAGCAAGGACTCATCCTGCTGCCTTCTCCCAGCAAGCACGTCTGCACCAGCAAGGTTAGGGCTTTGCCAATGTTTATGAAATACCTTTGCTTGGCTTCATCTCTGAGGCTTTTTTATATCAAGCCACCCCACGACTATAGAGGCTCTTTTTTGCTGCCCTGGCCCTCTCAAAAGGGGAGCTGTGAAAAAAGCGCTTTTTAAAAGACAACCTGCAGAGACCGACACCATCTGCTGTTAGCCTCAGGGTATTATCCATGCCAAGACTGTAGCAACGCGCGTGGGGTCTGGAGCAGACCCAGCCAGCACCAGCCCCTGAGCAAATACATGCTGTCCCACCCCAGCATCACAGACCCCGGTGGCAAATGCTACAAACTGTTGTCTTGTGGTGTCCTTAAAAGAGGTGACCCATAAGGAAAGCCAAAGTTACAACCATTCCCATTTTCTAGAAGCACACACTGAGGGACTGGACCACTCCAACAAGTGCCAAGCATCTCCTAACAGAGCCGGGAGAGCAGGGTCAGCAGCTCCCTGGAAAAACCCAAGAATCCCCATGAGATGAAACACAGACATGCAAAGCTGACATGCAGACAGGAACTTCAAGGTGCAACGGTACATTCGGGTCTGTCTCACGTGCTTTCAGGCTGGGGCCATGGGACAGCCGTGTTAATAACTGCCCATGGGACCCCAGGGGACAGTGTCCCAGGGAGAGGATTGGGTTCCCCTGAGAAGCAGCACAACACCGCAGTCCCCAGCTTTCCTCTGGCAAGCTACTGCCGACCTCCACGAGAGGGCTTTGCTGTACAAGGAAACAAGGAGAGAGAAGCTCCATTTACAGCCTGCTTCCAGTTCTGCCGCGTCTTTTTCCCGCATCTTCTCAAAGAGAGCTTAGCAGGCAGCAGTGGGACACAGTCCCCAAGGATTACACCCAAAGGCAATACTCATATGTTGGAGACAGCATTGCAAACAGACACCTTTTTTACTTCCCGAAGCCCCTCTTTCCCGGGTCAGCAGCACCCTGGGGGCCTGAGCCAACTTTCCCAGGGTACTCTGGCATCAAACCTGTCCTCAAAGCAAGATGCAGCCTTCAGCACTAATGCACCCGCTTGTGAAATGAGCCAGCCACCGCGTTTTGGGAGGCACAGGGCTCCCGTAATTCCTCCCATCAGAGCCTAGGCTTGGAAGCACATCTGATGGCAGATGGGGCAGTGTCCTTGTTCCCACGCGCACATCCCCAGAGATAAGCACCTGTTGGACTGCCACCATGGGAACTCACACGGCAGAGGAGGAGCAGGAGGGAGCAAGATGAATATCCTGCCCCTGGCATAACCAAAAGTATTCACCCTGATTTCCATGTGTGCTAATGCTGGTCTTTAACAGGAGACATAAATCATAGTGTAGGCACTTATAGGGACAAGTTGCAGGCCACCAGCTCTGGTAAAAGACAACAGCACATCACCAGCCCTTACAGACACAACCCCCTTTGTCTGAACAGAAGCATTGATGCAGCTGGTTTTGGGTAGCACTGCCTTAACTGAAGACCTCCTGGGAGCAGGTCCCCTGCCTGTCAATGACTCCAAAGCAGTGGGACTTGAGGCAGGGCAGCCCCTTAATCTCATGGGGTTTGACCTCCATGAGGGTGAAGCCTGGCTGTCCCTTGCCAGACAATCTCCAGGCTCTCTTGAGGGTGAGAGGAGCACATCATCTCTCAAGGTCACTTTCAGCCTCCTAGGCCCCTGATCTAACAAGAAGCGACACACAGTTGGGCGGGCAGAAGCAGCAGAGGGACACAGTGGCTGCTTTTGTGCACCAGCTGCTTCCTCTGAAAAGAGTACTGGAACGAGCCACAGCTGAGCGCACGGCCACCCTCCCCACCTCCTCCTGATGCTCAGGAGTTTCTCCCCACCTGGAAAGCTCTGCAAGGATAGGACAGCTACAGATAGACAGCTCTGTCTGTCCATGGCACCAGGACCTCTGCATCTCCAGTGACCGAGGATCATGCTGCCACAGGCACAAAACTGTGCCAGCTCCCAGCTCAGGTCTCCCAGGGAGTTGTGCTGCCCTGCCACCACCCTCCAATCTGGTGGTAGTGGCAAGGGGGGACACAAACCACTCCACCACCTGACGCCTTGTCACTGGCAGCATGTGCCTGCTATAAAGGACAGACTGCTCAGGTTTGTACATCCTCTGCCAGCAGCCCACCCAGTGCTCTCCACCACTCCGGTCTAGCAGAAGGGGATGTCTGTGTCCCAGTGTGGGGGCATGGGAAAGTGCAGGGCTGCAAGGCACTGGGGTGACCTGGGATGGGACCAGCCTCACCACCATAGCAGGCTTTGGATCAGAGCCTGGCTCCATGCTCAACTCACCAGGCAGCACACACCAGTTTAGAGCTGCTTCCCCTTTCCCAGGGAGGGCTGTGAGGACTCGAGGGGTGGCTCCTTCCTCCTGCTATTGTCACCCTGTTTATTTTTAACAGCCTTCCCTCCCACTCAGACATGACTCCCTCCCAGGAAAGCATCTTCTGGTGCTCTGCCAGCACCAGTCAGCCCCATACCACCACCCTGAACCCTGGGCAGCCAGGCCCTCCCCGCCTGGCCACAGACCAGGGACATCACATCATGCTGTCCTGAGCTGAAGGCAAATGCTCACTTCATTGCCCTTTCCAGGGAGGGAATTGTGGCAAGCCCAGTGCATGGGGCCCTGCCTGGGCCAAAGAAGGACAAGGTCAAGTGAGAGGCGTGCATGGCCCTGGCCACCTCCCTGCCGAGCGGTTCTTTAACACAAAATGCATCAGTTCCCCTTGGAAAACCTTGGAAAGGAGGCTGGGAGAAATTCAACCTGCAAAGGGGTAATCAGCACTATCCTGTAGAGATGATGCTCCAAGAAAGGACGGGAGAACAAAGCTATGAATATCCAGTGGGTATTTTACCTGGCTGCCTCCTGAGGTCCAGTGTTCACATCCCTCTGATATTTGCTTTCCATTAACACAAAAGCCACATGGAAATGCCACTCTTGCCCACAGTGATTAAAGAAGTGGCACTTCTGTTTGCCAATAGGCACCGCCACCAGCCCTCAGCAGCCCTCACCAAGCACTGGAGCTGGAAAGGGGAGCATGGCTCCACCAGTCCCACACAGGGAAAATCACAGCTTGAAAACACCAGTGGGTGTTTTACAACATTCCCCAGCCAGCTGCACAGGGAAGAAAAGCCCCAGTTCCCTCCCTGTTCATCCTTCTGTCCCTCCTGCCTTCCCACAGGAGCTGTGCCTTCCTCCGGATGCGACTCCTCCCAGCCTCTCCACCATGCCAAAGGCCCACGGGGTCAAATATTCAACCCTTGATCAAATAGGGCTGTGAATGGGCAGCAGTGAGCTGCTGGAGCTGGCTCTGCCCTCCACTGCCAGCCCTGCCCTTGGGGCTGCCAATGTGCTCAGCACTTGGTCAGGGCAAGATTTGGGTCTGGGAGTCTCACCCTCACTCCAAAGAGGTGAGGCTGGCCCATTGCCCCTCCACATCCCCCATCCCAGCAGGACTGTGGCTACCTGTTGATGTTGCTGCCCTGGGCTGATATTGCATGAGAAAACAGATAAATTCTTCCTGCCTTGAAAAATAGCAGCCCCATTGCCATGGAGACATAACCCTGCGCTGCTCTGGTGGCCCCCTCCGCCCAGCCAAGGCAAGGCAGGGATGCTTGCTAACCCAGCACTCTCCACGGCGGAGACCTGCCTCCTCCCCCTGCTCCCAGCTCAACACTTCCATCACCTCATGTTCCCACCATCCCCAGCATGGCAAGTGATGGAGGGAGCTGGGATGCGGGACCACACACACCAGCAAAGCCCACCTGCCTGTGCTACTCCATGCCTGGGCTTGCAGGAGTAAACCTGGGAACTGGATGGGATGAGGCCAGCTTCCTACTGCCAAACCAGCCACTATTCTGCCCCTCTTTTCTAGTGATGCTCCAGCCATGCTCTAGCTGGGACCCCAGCTCCATGAGGAATGGTGTGAGGGGAGGCTGGTGCTGCCTGGCTGCCTGTACCATGCTTCCCACATCCATCTGTTTGCTCCAGGAGGGGCGCAGGATAACACGGCATGCAGACCCCCAGCCCAGGGGCAAGGAGAGCAGGCACCCATGGGACTCCCACAGCCTAAACCTGGTGTGGTACTGAGGTCCCCACCCCTGCACCCCTTCTTCCAGCCCTCACTCCCCTTCCCTGCCTTTTCCAGCCCACCCTCCAGATTTCCAAGCAAGTCCTTCCTGCCCTTCATGGCAGCACTGGCGTACCCCATCCACCCAGCCAGCCATTTACTTCTCCATTTCCCTTCCTGCTGTCCTTTCCCCACAGGCTCCCTCACTGCCCCACACCTCTGGGTTCTGTCCCACTCTGACTGACCCAGGGCCGCCGAGCTCTGCTGGCAGGGTGAAGCCCAGGGCTTGCCAAAGCAAACAGCAGCAGGAGGAGGGTGGCCAGGGCCAGAGCAGGCAAAGGGCAGAGTCCACCAGCAGACCATGCCTTGCTGCTCCAGGGTGGGGAGGTTCTCCTGGCTTTGTAAATGGTGTGACTTGGCTCCATGCACCCTGGAGCATGGCAGGCAATGTGTCCTGGAGGCAAAGCCTTAGCTGAGCAGAGCCAAGGGGATGCTGAGCAGCAGGTTGGGGGGTGAGCATCCTCTGTGGTTTTCCACGTGTGGGTCTGAGCTTCATGGGGTGTTGGAGGCCAAGGGAAAGCAGATCCAGGGCTTGAGTCTCCTGCAAACAATTTATAGCAAGGTCTTTTCCTCCCACTCTGCTTGCTGCCAGGAAAAGCAGCAGGAAAATATTTCCCTGGGAATTGTTTTTGTTCCTTCCTCTGTGTCTGTACACATGAAGCTCTCCTCCGCCTTGGACATGCCTCAACCTGTCCCGAGGCTCAGATTAATCCCCTGCACCACCAGGGCTGACAGCTGAGGTCAGATGCTGTCAGCAGAGGTGAGGAGGAGGAGGAAGAGACCTTCCCCCTAGGAAACCACATATGTTCCCAACCAGAGCATGAACAAACAGGCAGCCCTGCCTGCTTCACCCAAGCTGGAGGTCACTCTGCAAAGCCACAGAACACCAGAGCATCCCACACAGGAGGGGGGCTCACTGCTGGCAGTGCCAGAACACAGCAGAGCCTAAAGCCTGGCTTAAGGGAAAAGCTGGGCTGAGCTGAAGTAGCTGCAGGCAGCAAATGCATCTACAGCCTGGCAGTTGCTCCAGCAGCACAGCTGCTCCACACAAGTACCCAAAACCAGGTCAGCAGCAGCCAGTACCTCCACTTCTCCACCAGCATGGGAAAGGTCTGGATGTCTTCCTTGGCTGTGGCTCCAGGAAAGGGAGAAAAGATGAATCACACCCCGTGCCTTCACCAGAGAAGCGAGCCCTGCAGGCTGGGCTGGGCCACAAGAGCCGGTCAGTCATGGAGCAGCTGCCTGCAGGCAGGTCTCAGCACTCCACTGCCCACCCAGCAGGGAAGCTGGGATGGCAGGAGAGTGAATCCACTGAAAAGCCAGTCCCTTAGAGGGCAAAGTGCTCAATGCCATCCCTGAGCACCCAGGACACGGTCAGGAGAGCTCAGCTCCAGCAAATGATGCTCTACGGCCCCTGCCCAGGCAATTTACCTACCCTTCATCCGGGTTTCCCCTCTACCTTGTGTGACTGCCTGGGAAGCACATGACTATTTGCCTGTAGCTCTAAGCCCTTCCCTCTCCCCAGGCTCCATCACCAACAAATCACCCCGCTGAGAGAGTGGGCCAGAGGAAACCGGAGGCACAAAACCTCAAACAGAGCCTTTTTTCCTCCCTCCACCCCGCTCCCTCTAGCAGCTCTGCGTTTCATTACCGCAGCCAGGCCAGCTCTTGCCCAGCTGGGGAGAAGGAGAGGAGGGGGGAGCCCTGCAGGGTTTGCACGAGCAGAAATCACAACCAGGAGAACAGAACTGTTTGTGTTTGTCATCATGTCCCAGCACTCGCCTGGCGCTGACCCTGCCTCCAGGACTTGTGCTGGCCTGGAATAGCTCTCCACCACTGGGGTCCCTCCATGCCAAGGGAGCTCCAGGCACCTTCCAGCCAGCTTCTCCCACCACCATCCATCCCCTCTCAGTGCTGACACCCCTCTCTGCCCTGCTTCAGCCTGGCAAAAGCACTTGGATGCCCCTTGGAAGAAACACCGAGTTTTTTTGTGGGCCTGGCCAGCTGGCACAGCCCTGCCGGCAAGCTTCGGCGCCTTCCCTCTGCCCCCGCTCGCCTCCCCTTGGGATGGGAGCACTCTGCTCACGGGAAAACCGAGCCTGTCTCTGCCTAGGGAGAGCAGCGACAAGCCCCCACTCCCCTGCAAGTGATCCCCAGCCCGCAGGGGACCGGGGAGGAGGCCCCCTCCACCCACTCTAAATAGATATTGGCAGAGCATCGCCACAAGCACAGTACATTGGAGACAGATGCAAGCCCTGCGGCGGCGTGAGAGCAGGCAGGGAACCAGACGTGCCTCATCAGCCTTTTGAGCCATCATTTTAAGCAAGAAGTTCTGCGACACAATGCTTCTGCACCTCTCCCTCCCCTGCAAAGCCCCCTGCCCTGGGGTTTAGACCTTGGCAAAGCATGCGCCCCCAGGTCTGCTCCTGTGTCCCCAGCTCCCAGGAGGGAGAGGCCCCGTCAGGCGCAGCCCCGCAGCGCTGGCTTTCCTCCCTCTCAGCAGCTCTCCGGATTCCTGAGCGCTGACACAGGATGCTGCAGCAACGAGTGTGCGGGGCCTTCCTCCCCTGCCCCAGGAGAGGAGGGACGTGCGGTAGTACTGGGTCACATCAGGCCAGGAGGGAGCATCCGGAGTGAAATCCGGAGCCTCTTGCGAGCCCCGACCCCTCGCTGCCCATCGCCTCCCAGCCCCGCGGGCTTCCTCTGACTGGCTCCGGTCCTGGCGCACACGTACAGCCGGCCGTGCCTTTAACGGCCGAGGAAATTCACACCATTAACAATTGGCAACAGCCAGTTTTAGATCATTCCCTGTCTCCGGAAGGTATCCCTGGTAGGAGCTGCTGCTCATCCACCCTACAGTCACTCCGTGCCGATTATAGCAGGAAAAAAGCAAAAGGCTGCCGCTCACCCTCCTCCCTGAGCACTGCCCAGGCAGCCTCGCTGCCTCGCTCGCGGCTCCCGCTGCCCCTCCACCGGCATATATCCCACCCTCCAGCTGCACTAAGGGATCTTCCCAACTCCTCTCCTCCCCCAGGCTCTCAGAGGACCTGATCTGAGCTGGGGAAAAGCAGCTGGCTAGGTGAGCGCTTCCAACAGCTCATTGCTATTAGAGGAAGGTGAGGATGCTGCCATCTTGCCATTAAGTCATATCCTCCTTTGACCCAGTGAGGTAGTTTCCATAGGAGTCACCCTCTTCCAAGTGATGGAAGCTTTTATTTTTATCTGGTTTATTTAAGCACTTCTCTTCTCTCCATTAGTGTTGGCCCGGGCAGCAGGTTTGGGTCATTAGCCTCTCCTCAAGATCATTCTGCCTTTCTTTGCTCAGCTGTCCCATCCCATCACCTCACCTCTGCAGCAACCTGAAGGCAGCACCAAAAGCAGAAGGAAAAGTCCAGGGATCAAAGCAGCATGACAGGACAGATGAATTAAGGAAAACAGACCTCACTTAGGTAAAAGTGATTATGGGAATAAAAACACTGAAGAACAAAACAAAGAGCAGAAAAGTTGATACCAAATGGAACACAGGATCATCATTACATGTCTTGTTCGATTTGAGACTCATTCTCCAGGGGAGTGTGGACTCCTCTATGATGTGCCCAATCTCATTGGCAGCTATCCTGCTTTGGTTATTTTTTCCTTTGGCTCCCGGAGGACACACGCATCCTAGGGAGCAAACCCCACATGCTAGGAAAACACAGATACAGGAACAAACAACATCTCTGCATTGGCATAGCAGAGGTGGCTCCGGCAGCTGAACCGGGTCTTTCAGGGACATGGCACTGTGGTCATCAGCCAGTAAGCAAGGACTTGCTCACTTCAGATAGCTCCGTGGAGAGATCACACAAGCCAGAGGGAGCTGCGCTGGCACCTCTGAGTCGTCTTTGCTGTATTTTCAGAGGCCAACAGCAATTATGCCGTTGCACAACTCCTCTCTGGAAGATAAAAGAGATAGAGCACTGCTAGTGATCTGTGCCAAGGGGAGGCTGGGTCTTGTCTGCAGAAGGACACCAGAGCCATGAAAACCAACCAGACCAGATGTTTGAAAAGCAGCTGGGTGCCCTGAAAGCCTTGAGACTCGCCAAGATGCTCCTGATCAACTCCCTGACAGCCACGAGGAGTGCCCCCACCCCATTCCAGTACTCAGTAGCTGACTGCAAGCCCCAGGCAAAACCATTCACTTCCAGTGATACTGTTGGGGAACAAGGAGTGGGACTTAAGTTCCCCCTCCCGTCTCTTGGGAAGGAAGCTGTGTTTATATGGGAGCAGGAGGCCGTTTCCACCCCATAGCCCAGCTCCTGAGAAGAGCAACCTGTGCCCTCCCAGCAGGATGTCCTGCAAGGGAGCAGTAGAGGTGGGGGGAAAAGTCCTCTGTAGCCAACTTCCTCCTCCTCCCAGAAAGGTCTGGGAGGTGACTTCATCTCCTGTCCCACAACCATGCTGCTGAACTCCAGGGTTCTCCCGGAGAGCACCTGCACAAGCGAAGAGGGGACAGGTCCTTCCTGTCACCTCCCAAAAATCACCATGTGGAATGAAATGTCTCATCACATGCAATTTCCTTGGTGTTGTCTACCAAACTAAAGTTGTCTGTCACCATTAAGTGCAATTATCAAGAAAATTAAGATGGTGGGACTTTCACATTTATGCGAGAATAGAGAACTACCGACTTACACATACACTGGCAGAGATCCCTCTAAGCCCTCCAGACCAGGCAGTTACTCCCCCACAAGTCCTCCCCTCACTGCCTTCTTCAGACTTAGAGAGGACAGAGCCTCACCTCTCCAGTTCTCACTGAAACAACATGTAAAGCCCGCAGCCAATAAATCCAGGGCCTAACACAGGGACCTTGGAGACTCCTGACACATCTGTGTCAGCCACACCAGAGAAAGCTGAGAGCAAGAAGCTTCACATTGGTCATTGCTCATCTTCCACACTGTTCCAGCCCGAGCCAGCTCCCTCAGGTTCAGCTAGATATCCCAGGCTGCATTTCATAGCACACAAACATCTTCCTTCACTCACAAGAGATGCAGTCCTCAGTTGGAAAGTTCATTAATTAGGAGCAGAAACGCCTCTAGTGAATCTCCCATCGAGAAGGAAAAAAATCCACAATTTGGTCTTAATTACAAGGCCTTAGGGCACTCCACAGTCACTGTGAAGCAGAGGCCAAACTTTTACTCTCCACCCCTAAGAGCAGGAACTTTAACCCAGTTATAGCTTTACTGATAAAGAAAATAAAAGAAAGCAGCCCTGATGCTCATCACTTTAACTGTTGCACAACAGCAAGGAGGAGGCAGTGAAAAACACCTCTGGCAGGAAGCACAGCCCATCCCTGCGAGGAGCCACTCACATGCCCCCAGACTGGACCTCTGGCCTGGAAAGCAAGAGTCCGGCCCCCAGCCCCTCCACAGCACGGGGCCAGACTGCGCAGAGCTGCTCTGCCAGGATTTAGCAACTGCTTTCCACCCACGGAGTGTAACTCTGTGCATTAGGTACTTTCTGAGCAAGACCTCAAATGCCACCGCAGCCCCACCCCTGTGAAGAAGCTGCAGCCGTAGGAGCAGGGAGAGTGCCTGGCAGACCCTGGGAAGAACTCCAGCCTCCCGGAGAGAACTTCCCTTTCTTCCCGGAGGAGCTGGACTCCAACCCACCACTCAGCCTCTGGCAGAGAAGGGTGGATCTAGCCACAGACATGCAGCAACCACACCCAGGCTGCTGCCTGCCTGGCTCCCGGTGGCCTCCTCCTCCCCCCGAGCCGACCGGGGTACACACGAGGACACCACTTGTACAGTTGAAAATATTTAATACGTGTTGTACACGTAGAATTACATTTTATACAAAACAAGTTACATCACTGAAGGGGAACACTGTACAAAATCCCTACGGGAGCCCCAAGCCTTTATACAACAAAGACCAGGAGTTACCAAGCCTAACAAACAGGCTCAAGGACTTGCCGTCAGAGCGTCTGTAAACTTCGTTTCTCTCAATAAACACTTTTAAAAAGCAACATGTAACAGTTCTGACCTAAACCTTCCCAAAATAGAGACTTTATTTAATAAACTTAATACTTTCCAAACTTAAAGTACTACCCGGTGGGTGCGCCCCCGGTGTCGGCAACTGCGGCAGAGCCTCCCAGGGGCGCCGGGGAGGGCGGCGGCCCGACCGGGAAGGGGAATTCCGGGAGGGTAGGGCCGAGGGCGCTTCCAGGGCGGGTACCGGCAGACGGGACCCAGCTTGCCGGCGGGGAAGGGCTGCTGCTGCTGCCGCCCCTGCCCCGCGGCCCTTCCCGTGCGCCCCAGCAAGGCGCCGGGACTCGCCGGCGCCGAATTCCCGCGGCGCTGCCCGCCCTCCTCCGCCGGGCCGTGGGTGCAGAAGGAGTGCGGGGGGTATCACCTCTCTGTCCAGCTGCCCGTCCATCCAACAGGGCCCCCATCCCCGCGGCGGAAGGCCAGTCTCTGCGGCCCGCGCGTCAAAAGGCCACGATGGCCGTGCTCCAGGGGTTGAGGGTCCGCAGCACCGGCTCGTCGCAGCAAATCTGTCCCGGCTCGGCCGCCGCGTCGGTGGGTGTCGTGGCCGCCGTCGTCTCGCCGCCGTCAAGGGGCGCCCGCCGTCGGCCCTTGGGCTCCTTACTGAGTAGTCCTGAGAAGCTGGAGCCGAAGATACTGATAAGGCTGGCGACGTTGCCTGTCTCCATGTCCTCCTGCTCGCCAGGCGGCGGCTCCTCCTCCACCTCGCGGCGGGGTTTCTTTACTGGGGAGCCCGCTTGGCCCCGGTCGCCGGCGCTCCGCTTCCGGGGGCAGTGAGGAGGCGGGGGGGCCGCGGCCTCGGAGGCGCAATCCGCGCGGTTCGCTTCGCCGCCCGCCGCCGCGCAGCAGCAGCTACAGCCGCAGCAACAACGCCGCGGCCGGGGGCCCTCACAGTCCGCGCAGGGCAGCCGTGGGC
>JANRGW010040378.1:0-19945 GCA_024733675.1 Psilopsiagon aymara | reverse complement strand
TCCATCCCTTGTCCAAAGCCCCTCTCCAGGTTTCCTGCAGCCCCTTCAGGCACTGGAGCTGCTCTGAGGTCTCCCCTGGAGGAGCCTTCTCTTCTCCAGGCTGCCCCAGCCCCGCTCTCTCAGCCTGGCTCCAGAGCAGAGCTGCTCCGGTCCTCAGAGCTGGATGGAGCCAAATGAAAGCCATCACTTGCCTCTGTCCTCCTGCAATTTCTTGTGGGTTGATACAGACATAGGATCCACACCAGTCTCATGTATTTTAGATGGTGACAAGTGCGGTGCAAACACTTACCTATGTTACAAATGTTACAGTGGTGCTTATGAGTTCATTCTGTGTCAGTCAATTGATATGACAGAGCAGAAGAAACAAGTTTTTAGAAAATTAAATTCTTCACATTTACAGTACTATAAAAAATAAAAAGCTTAAATATTTCCAGATCTACCAGAAGAATTATTCAAACCAAGTAAGTTTATAGGTCTGACTTTCCCATACATCGCTAACTCAGGAGAGATTTCACTAGACTTGAATGTAAATAATTTGTGATCTAATGGGAAGTGTTCTTCATGTACCAGGAGCTCAAGAATAGTTTCCTCTGCAGAGTCAAGGTCCCAGTTCAGCAAAGCACAAACTTAACATCACAATCGAAGTATCTCATACTAAAGAAAAGATTAGCCACCTCTAGAAAGGCTTGGTTCTAGTTCCAGTGATGGCGATAAATAACCTTCCTCTAGCGCAGGTATTACTCCCAGATCTGCGCCTACATTCACCTTCACCTTGCCAGAGATACACACAAGAGAAGATGTCTGTCTTCCTTTCAGCTTTATGGCACTCAAGAACAACCTGATCTTGAAACACTGGCTCACAAGAGCGCCTGCACCAGCATCAGTGAAATGAGAGAAGTACTAATGAACATCTTCAGAATGAAGCTCAAACTTACTAGAAAGATACTTGCTTAGTAGTGTTTTCTTTCAAGCAGTCTTCCTCTCTTAGCAAGTAATAGAGCACCACTCCTAGCTTGTAACCAGGAGGAGATTAACCCTTGTATTTAAACTGTTAATACTTAGAGCAGTGTCTCCATCTGTGGAATTGGTTGGGCTGTACTTTTGTGTGCCCTATAATATGGCAATAAATGAAAAAGGGGCAACTGAGAAAAAGCCTGACTGCTCCCCCCTTTTGTCCTTTGGAAGAAGAAGGGGAGACATGCATCTGAAACTCTGCATTTCAAAGTTATCGCATTTCCTTTTGTTGGAGGATTGCAAAATCAGGCTATTTAAAGAGTTGTCTGATAATATTTTAAAAGGCTTTGGTTGCACTGCCTGAGGGAGTTGGATAAAACAAAGGAAATTCAAAGACAGTGCACAGGTTTGTGATCTGGCTTGGCTTGGCTGCTCTTTCACTTAATTGCATGTACCCTTCCTGCAGGGATTTCAAAGGAACCTTCAGCACCTGAAATACCGATCTCTGCACTGGGGGCAAGTCCTAAAACACAGTTTATGTACACACAGATCAAGTAAGTGAGCAGTCTTTGGTACAAGTCACAGGTCAAATGCATTTGGGCACTCTCTACATGGCTACCATGTACTTTATGGCAGCACATAGGCTACTATAGGCTTTATTCTATATTACTCCTTATAAACAGTATACACATAAAATGCATGAAAGAAGCCAGGAGATACACATATAACCTGGAGCCCAGTCCACAGGGATCTCTAGGCTCTTTGCTGTGTCCCACTCCTACTTGATATTGAAATCTTGGACCAGTTGCTGAGTGTAGGATTCATCTTACCTGAGACAAATAAAATAGGGACATCTACAGTCAGGTGCATCATTGAGATTCCTGTCATGATCAGCAGGGAAAAAATGGTGTTTCCAGAACAGTTATTTCCTTCTAAAGGAGACAGGTAATAACAAATCCTGTTCCAGGAGTGCCTATTTCACAGTGCTCCAGTGCTTCACATGGATTGCTCATAGGGGGTCAGACAAGAGCTCCAAAGCACATGCATTTAGATGAATCCCACTCCTGCAGCCTCAGGCTCGGCTTAATGAAAGCAAATTGGAAATTCACATTCATTGCAGTAGCCAGCAAAACAGGCATCCAGCATACCTGGTAACCTGGGGTACTGGTGTTTTGCAGTTTCGGTGTTGCAGTTTTAGTGTTGGTTTGGCGTTTGGCTTTTAGTGTATTTTCAATTGCTTTTAGCAGTTTAATGATTCCCTCAGCCAAGGCAGTTGAGAGTCAGGAAGCCAGTTCCATGCTGAAGGCTTGGGAAACTCTGAGCCAGGCTGACTTTAGAAGGTGCTACAGCTCCCATCCCACATCAGTACAGAACAGAAACTGCTATGTTTTGTTTTCCTAGAATTTGCTGCTAGTGTCACCTCTTACTTCCTCAGGTATTACAATGACTCATTTAAGCACAGTATTACAGATTAGCTCTAAAAGAAGAGTTAGAGAATTTTTATTCCTGTTTGGAGTAACTTTGGTAAATACAACATATTTTCACTTAGCTAATGCATAGCTTGTATTCAGATAAATGAGACAGAACATTATCTGTGCCTGTTTCACTTGGGGAAAAATAAATCAACCCCCTCCCCACTTTCTAGAGAAAAGAGAAAACTGATGTTCCCAAAATAACAAAGATAAACCCAGCTTTGAATTGAGCAGACATATTTCTACAGCTGCTCAGTACACTTGTGTGGACCAGAGATTTAGACACAGGTCCAGTTATAAGCTAGTGCCAAACTTCGGCTTAGTCTCAAATACATATAATAGCGAGACACAGCCAGCTGTAGCTGTAGCTGTCTGAGTTCCAAGCTAATGACATGCTCTGAGGCCAGGACAGGGAGGATTTGGCTCCACTGTACTCTCTTTAATGTACCTGAACAGTTTTGAGACAATAGTGGGTTCCGACCAACCATCTCAAGTGTTGACTGACCATGAAGACGTGTAGAATGCTAACTGCATTGCCCTGCTATGGCAATGATTTGTATCTTCCTGCTATTTATTTTTACTACCATAAGTGGAATTTCCTTATTAATCGAGGCTTAGAGGTCTCTTGTGGATAATTAGGAACTGATCCTGCAATGTACACATGCACAATTTGAGTTCCTAATAGTTAGAGCTGAGAAAAAGTTGTGAACTCAGAAAGTTTTTATCAAAGATCATTCTGCACATGATTACTAAGACTAAATCTAGCAATTAGCAACATAAGCCATATTCTGGGTTAATTATAGTTTAAGGGACCAAATATAATCATTTTTATGGCTATAAAAACATACTTTTTTCCCTGTATGAATCATGATATTTTTCACTTTTGATTCACCTTTAGTTTCTTTCTGGCTTGTATCAGTTTGCTGACAAAATCTTTATTATTTAGGGGTTTTCCCTAGGAACAGGACTGCTTTTCTGCATTTGAAATGCAGCCAGAGAATGGTCAGCATGGAGACCTTTCAAAAAAGGTGGGTTTTTTTCATCTAGAAGGGTGGAGATGGTTACTTTTGACAGGTTTCATGCTTCCTGAAATGCCTTTTCACCCTCAATGTGAATGAGTGATGACATTATGTTCTGATCCACAGGTCTGGAGCAGAACAGTCCTGCACATTCTTATAATTTCTGCAGGATCTGTTGTGATGCCAAGTTTGTTTCAGCTGTTGATGGAAACTGCTATACCTCAAGTTCAGCAGCATTAATAGCCTTGAGCCCTTAACATAATAGCATTATTCTGTATGTTAGATGGTGCAGAAAATACATTATACCAATATTTAAACTATCGTGGAACTGACCAACTCAAAAATTGTATCAAATAAAAGGAAGCTCAATTTTGAAATGCCCCTTAATAGTTAAATAAAAAAGTGAACTTAAAACCAGGATGAAATTTCCAAAGAAAAATCAAGACAGTTTCACTCGAAATCAAAAACACAATTCTTTTTTAGCAATTTATCCTGATTTCACAGAACTGAATTCAGATGGAGATTTACCAAATTTTGCAACAAGCCTGTATTTTATCTTGAGTTTTAAAGCATCGTCTGGATCTTGAAACCACTGAAGACCACAGAGTTATTCTCAACAGTTAGTTAAGATAGGAATCAAGCCATGTATCTCCTTATTCCGTTCAACAAAAATGCCTCTGATTTTAAAAGCTTGCCAGTCTGCTGTAGCATCATCTCAATAATTCTTTGCCTTGTCTGAGGACTCACAATAAAGTCATAAAGTCCCATTACTTTGATCTTATACAGATATCTATATCCACATATATTTGTTTCTACAGAAACTGAATAATCTGCAGGCAAGTATTAGATATTTCCTACCAGTCTTACTGCTTTTTTACCTTTTAGGTGATTACTGTATATTGTGAAAAAGCATTCCAGCCCTTAAAATGGCCTGATGCTATTCAAGTGCTCTTAACTCACATGTGCATTTGAAATGAAGACACTGTTCGTACACTTACACTGCATTAACAGTGTTAAGGAGACACATGACTCTGCACAGGCAATAGCAATCCAGTATTTTTTCTGTATTAAAACCCACTGAATTAAGGTAAAATATCCATCAAGTTCCTTCTAAGATGCTTATCTGTGTAACATCAAGGTACCTTTCCAAACTAAGGAACATTCATGATTAAGGCTCTGCTAACATGCAGCAATAACTGGATGATGTTTAACTTATTTGATGGAAGATTTGTCCTTTTGAGTGGCCTGTCTACCAGGCAGAATTAGGGAAAGGGGTTCCCATTTTCAGAATAAGCTATTTTGTTAACTTCCTGCAATGCAGTCTACATAAAACCTTCCTATTCAACCTGCTATCAACCCAAACCCACAGATCTCTTTCTGTGCGGCTGCTCCCCAGCCTCTCCTCCCCTAGTCTGTGGGTGCAACCATGTTGATATGGCCAGAATTAGACTATGAATATTCAAAGTGTCTCCATTTCATCTTTCAAACATTTTAGTAGGAAGAGCTTCAGGTTTCTGATCCTGGACAAAATAGAAAGAAAAGAAAATGAAACAAAATATTTCCAGGTACTACTGAAAACACCACTTGTTATTGAAAAAGTTGGGTCTTATTCCCCCTTACACTAATCAATATTTAATAAATAACATGTTTGTTTATTTCATTACCAATGATAAACGCATCAATAAAAGGTTATTGCTTGATAGCCTCCCATTGATATTGTAATCCTGCTCAGTTAATAAGCATTGCTTCTTTGTGGACCACTGTTGGCACTGCAAATAATATTGCAAGAGAGATAGCAAAACAGAAACTGATGCAAGGAAAAACACATGCACATGCTCACCCCAACCTGTCCTGCCCCAAGAAATCAGAAAAGCCTGGGTTTTAATACACAACTATTTCCAAAACTGTATTTTCATTGAAATATTTTCCTCCTACTGCTGCAAATTGTGCTCAAAAAACCCATGAGAAACGCTTGTAATATTTACAAGATGCCTATGCAGTAAAATATTAACAGATTTCTCTCCTCAAAGACCAACAGTATATGCCTATTTCCGTCGAAATATGCAATGGGTTTATTAGAGCAATTCAATATGCACCATACAAGCCTTTTCAGCACACACATTGCACCCAACACTAACTAGGCCTAATGCCAATACAATTTGTACTATGGTAATCTATTAGATTCAGACAGGCTTGCTGAAGCCTGAGGGGCTGAGACAGAACAGCTATACTGGGAAAGATCTGCACCACCCAGACCTGAGAGGGAGAAGGAGGAACGATGATCCCAGCACTGTGATGAGCTCCACTATCACCGAACTTTGCTCACCCTGCATCACGGAAGGGACAGCATCTCCCTGTCAGTGCTATGTCTGTCAGAGCCTCCTTGCTCGCCCAGTGCTGCATCAGCTCCTTTCAGCCTCCAGTTCCTCATAATTTATTTGACCAAAGCCTAAGCAATATTGCCACCACTTACAAGTTATCAGAAATTCCAAGTAACTGCTGGCTAGGAACACAGAAATTCACCATTTCACAAGCTCTACATCTTCAGGGTCTCCTTACCTAATCCTTTCCCCTTCTGCAGTTCCATTGGAGTGCTGACAAAGTGAGTATTTTGGTCACAGATGGCCTCAGGCAAGCCGAGGTTGGTTGAGGTCAGCCAGATTGGGCAGCTGCTTTTTGTCACCCCAGCCTCACTGCTCAGAGAACAGGCACCAGCTTACTCCTTTTACTGGCCCCTTCTCAGGCCATGTTCCTACAGAGGGAACTGAAGGTCCCCTTTCCATCTCAATCATCCTCAATTCAGTGGAGGTTTCCTGTTGGAATTCCTCGCCGAGGTTTGACATTGCCCCAGGTGTAGGGGACAGGGTTGATTAATTTTCCATAAGCTTTTGGATCCTTCCTTGGCTCACACAGAGATTGTGGGATCCATCACACAATCTGTCAGTGCCACGGCTCCCAACCCCTAAGATAAAACACGTAATGCCCAGTTTCTGGGGACTAGGGAAGAAGCAGCACAAACTCAGTCTGCTCTGCCTGGAACAACAGTAAATGTGCAATGCTCTCTATTTCTTTTAACATCAAAGAAGAACAGAATAGGACAGCTGGGGCTGTTTCAAACACTTTCAAATGCTCCACAGGCCAGCATTTGCTTATATTGTTGTTCTTATGCTTCTGAAATAAACAGCATGGAAAGAAACAATGCTAATTGACAACAGCTTACAATATGGCAGCCAAGTAAACAGAGCTTGAGATCAGAGTGGAAAGGTTTTAATTATTCACCTTCCAAATCTAAAGGCTATGAGTAAGCATACCCTGGGCCTATCTACTAGCTTCTCTCCCAGCAACCCCAAAGTTAATTATCACTAATAATTATGACATCATCCCAGCCTTTACAGCTAATATTAGAAACTAAATAAATTCACTTAAAATAAGTCTATCTACCTTAACTGAGATGCCTTCATTTTTGCATGTTTGGGCTTTCTAATAGCTTTTCTCATTGCTTGTCTGATGTTTTCATTAGCTGATACTATTAGAAGTTAAAATACACTCAAGCCTACAACACTCATTTTACAAGTCTTAAGTAAGGCTGGGTGTGTAACCTGCAATTACACCAGAAAATGCACTATAAAGTGAGTTTATTAGCATTTGTAAAGAGGAAGTCAAAATTATCTGAGAACTTTTTCCTCTGAACTTCCAGAAGTGAGAATTTGCTAAAAATGGTGTGAGGTAGGGAAAGAGTTGGAAGGAACATGAAAAGAGAAAGGAAAAAGAAATAATGGGAACACATAAATATTTTAAATTCCTATTCATATACCGTGTACTCCACAGAGCTAACACATGTTGCAACAGGTTTACAAAATGAATGTCATGAGAAAAAGATTTCCTACTATAAAGACATCTGGACATGCTTCCTTTTATCACAGAGGGAACATGCTCAAGTAGTGCAGAACTTATAAAGGCCATGAGTGAGCACAAATACAATCCAGTGACCTCCAGTGTCCTTGTCACCCACATATGTTATTTATGCATGTAAGGCTAATGTGAAGCCTCTCTCAGGCTCCCATTCATCATTAGCCCATCAGGTGCTGTCTAGACCATATATCTCTACCTGAATGCTTGGTAATCTTTGACTATTAAACAGGGATAAACCACAGATTTTATACTAGAGGCCTGTCGCTCATCTATGTGGATCTACTTTTTGGCCAGCTCCCTCTGTAAGAGAGCTGAGTATAACCTTCATGTAGGACTTGTCCTGTGCCCATAACACGCAAGAGCATTCACAAGGCAAGTTTCCAGATTATAACCATCAGTGTGGGCCTGCTCGGTTCAATGGAGTCATGCCACATTACACCAGCTGAGGAAGTGGCCATACATTTTCAAGGTACTCTATAAATTAATTAAGCTTTATAGCAACCTTGCAAGGTTCAGCAGCACAGAAGTGGATAAAGTGCAAGAACTCCAAGCCAATGGCACACAGGAAATGCTTCTTCCCAAAGGACAAATATACTGACTGCTTTTCTTTTTAAATGTATGTTTTGTCCTTCCTCAGATGAAACTCCTCTCTAAACTCCACAGTGAGTGGAGTCCTCTGGACTGCCAAGGATGGGGCCGCCACAGCTTCTCTGAGCAGCCAAGTATCACCACCCTCATAGTGAAGGATTTTTTCCTAAGAGCTCATCTGTCTCCCCTCTGGCAGGTTAAAGCCATTCCTTTTGTCCTATCCCTACAGGCCCTTGTCAAAGGCCTTGTCAAAATGCAGAACAGAGTTTATTCAGGGCATCTTCCTAAGACACAGGCCAGAGTCCTGCCCGTCAAAGGTGACTGAAGAGCAGCTAGAACAAGCTCCATCACCAAAACAGCTCCCTCACTTCAGCCCCTCTGATCCTGCAGCCCAGCGCATGGAGCAGGAGCAAGTCTTCAAAAGCATACCCTGAGCATCAGCTTGACCTTCGGCATCCAGAGCAGCCTCAGGCCTTTATCTGATAGAACACAAACATCCCACCAAGTTTAAATCACAGCCTTCAAAACCACAAGTGTTCACAGTTACAAAACAAACTCCGGTGCAGCTCCAAGACTCTGCTGTGCCACATGCTGTATGGAAGGTTTCCGGCTGTCGGTCGGAGTGTATAATAGGCCTGATTTATAGTTATCAGCATGGGACTTGATTCGAAAGCTCAATCACCGTGACTCCTCACAGTGGGGTTTGCATGCTGCAACGGGCCTCAAAATTGGAGAGAAATTTACCTCCCGCTGCCGAACATTACATAACAATCAACAGAAAACAAGCGGAGAGCAGCAGGAGGTCCCGTCATTAGCCTGCACAGTCATGTTAATGGAGATGTACACACTCTCATCTATCTGCACTTATTATGGAGCTTGCCAGACTTGGATTACATTGCAAGAAGACTCTAGGACAGAGAGAGACAGAAGATATACAGGCAAAGAGCTTCCAAGTTCACACCAATCCACTGAAATTTCCATATTACCATGAGAGACTGAGGGCTGGGAGAGCTGAACCTCACACAGGAGTGCTCACAAAGGCTGGGAGATGTGTGCTACCTTTGGTATTGCAAAATACTGCTTTTCAGCTACAGAAATAGCAGCTCTACCTTCACCTTCCTGCCTCTTTCCAACCTGCTGCCAAGGTGACACTTCCACCTGCACAGAAGGACATGACGTGGCCACAAACTTTTCCAGAGTTGTAAACTTCTATCAGCATGCCTGCATTGGTCTGCATCCCAGAGTAGTCACAGACTTTAGTGCCAATTAGATAGTTCAAATTAGACAAACAGTAGTCCCTGTAGGTACTACTGCTGGCTTGGCAAACAGACAGAGGAAAGTGAAAATGTAGCATCATTAAACAAGCCGTTTAGGCCAAAAAATGTTAAACTTTAACACTTTGGATAGCGGTAGCTTTGTTTTCACATAATATCTTCAATGCTATAAAACATACCTAAATCTCACAAGACTGAGGGACAAAACAGTTTTATTTGTGGGATTTTTAATGAAATAGTGTTTGAACACGTGATGTGACTTAGCAAAGATGAACCAAGCCATCAGCAGCAGACAGCCACATCACACCTCATTCTCCAGCCACCACTTTGACTATTATAAATATTCCCTTTCCCCTCCAAAGCCAGCCATTTATTGTTCCCACACACAGGGTAAACCAGCAAACTCTTTCTAAAACTTGAGCATACAAGGTTAAGAAAAGGTCAAGACACTCTGAGTCCCTCTATGCTAATTTAGCATAAAGGAGGCAATCCATTTCCCCTTCTCAAACATCCAGTAAGCACAGCACACATTTAATGGCCCAGGAGTTTTCTCCTTGGCATTTCAAATATTCTTCCTCGATCACTAAGCTATGGATCTAACTCATGTTATTTCTTTTAACAAAATTAGAAATGACAGTTTTAAACAATCATTATGTTCTAATCAAATCAATGGGAATGTCATTAGCTTCCTAGATTGCCATTTTTGTTTTCTGATTAATACTGTAGTTCCTGTAACAAACACTCTTTTCTTAGCCCCCACAAACAAGTAGTACATTAACCCCACTCTGATGGACTATTTTTGTCCTTGGACCGATTACTAGCCAAAGGATAGGTCTCACCATTTCTCCCACTCAATAAGCTTTTTACCTCTATTTCTTCCTATCAATAAATTGACCCAGAAACATCTGAAAACTATTGGTCATTTTATATTTTAAAATAAACAGCCCCCGACAGATTTTAGTCATGAATTGATCTGTTTGCAGAAGGATCCAGAATGTAATGTTGCAAGGATGAGACTGGACAAGACAAACCAGCAACAATGGAAGAACACCTTGCTTGCTTCTGAGTATTTTTCTTTTAGACATCTCTTATACAGAGCAAGCCGCCCTACTTGTCCATTTCATACCCCTTTAACCCAAACACTCGTATCAACTTCATATGAAGAAATAAATTGGTAGCACCAAGAGCTAAACAAGGGACTAGTATCTAACTGAATTAAGAAACTGGTTAAACACCTTTAGATTCTGCTTCAGCTATGTTACAGACTGCCTGTTCAGCAAATATTTACAGATTTCTGAAAATCGGGTGAATCGCCATAATGACACTGAATTGTTCATATTCACTAATTCTTCCCCAGTTAATCACCTCCTTGTTCTTACCCTACACTTAAACTGCTTGTATTTGGGGCAGGACAGGACTTCTTGTTTTGTTTCTGAACAAGCCCAACATGAGCCATGGCTAGCAACTACCAGCAGACTGATAAAGTAAACTAAGATGCACTAGAGAAGAACTAAAACATACAAATTACTGATTTTCAAATATTTAATTTCTTAATTTAATCTCAGGGGGGAAAAATTCAGGAATAAATTGTTTCTCTGTTGATGGTGCTTTATTTTCCCAGACAAACCCTCTTCACTGCAATATAGCTTGCACCAGAAGCCCATCTCTAATGTTAACAAACCTTAACTCAAAACAGCCAAGCAATGTTAACACTGGTAAGTCAAGGCCCTGCTGCTTCCATTTCAATTGCTCTTTCCCTGGCAGCTCATCATAAGCAATCCAGAAATACATGTCAAAATGCTTCTTGCCATAAGCCACCAGTGGCACCTCTTCACTTTCCTACCCACAGTGTCACTGCATTACTACAGTGATTTAAAAAACAAACTCATTATGAATTTTGAAGCAAAACATAATTTCTTGAGGAAGAGAGAGAAAACCAGTTCTGTAACAGCACAGAAATCAGAATGTGTCTGTTATCATCTGCAGTTAAAAACAGCTATCTGCATTTGCCATAGCACTGCCATGTCTTATCTTCAATTAAAAATTCCTTACCCAGGTTTCATTCTTAGGCATTAAAGTCCTCTTTGGCCAACCATCATATTAAGTTGGTGAACAGAAAACCATGAGCACGGAATAGCATCCCTTAACCTTGCCACTTACTGCCGGGTCAGTGGGGCTGCAGTAACAGGCAGGGAAATCATGTCTGAACAAAGAAGTGTGGGTCTTGTCCTGTATGAGGAGCACAGGGGAGTGACCGTCTCAGTTGTCACATCATTCCCTCTCCCACAGGACATTGGCACCTGCTTGCTAAGGCCAGGATTCCTCACTGGGGATGCTGCAGCTCTGCTCTAACAGCCTCACAGAGCAGCATTTACCAGAGCAGAGCATGGTCCTGCTCTCTGCATAAACACAGAAATTCAGGAGTCGTATAGAGCTCTGTGGTTCAGTGGGGAAGCTGCCCTTTTGCTGCACAAAGCAGCCACTCTGGTAATCAAGACCTCCAGTTCTGCAAGACAATCCTAACTCCCATATCTCCATCGACAGCAAAGGCAATTTGAAAGAGCACAAGACTTTGCTTTTAGCATATACAGAGCATATCCTGGGCAGGGTCAGGACATACGACAGTTGGGAGAAAAATATTTTAACTGCTCTTTACTCTTGTTTTTACCTTATTCTATGTTGTGCAACTGTGCCAAACACATACAACGTAAAGAAGCAATATGAATCCTGCCTAATACTGCTTTTAGATTAGGAATACACATGACAACAACCAATCAGAAACAAGGGACATCACAAGAAGTTACACTGCAGCACAAGCTACTTTGGACCAGCCTTAAACCCTGTGTTTCGTTATCCAGTCACACCACAGGATGAAGACAATGGATGGGGAAGCCCCATCCTGCAGTGCACTGGGCTGCCAGTGATTTAAGAAGGCATGATGAAAGACATTGTCGTCTGTTTTAAAATTGAAAGTTAGCACCTAGAGTACAATTGAACAACTCTGTATATTCTCACATGCCACCTACTGGTGCCTTGTTTATCTGCCAACTGTATTTCATAGAAAGACACAGATGTGGTGCCTTTATGAATAATGCTCAAACTCCACTTCTAATGGACTCTAATGTCCATGAGGATCAGTTCAAGAGACAGGAAGTCCCTGTTCAGGTGCCTTAAAAGGTGATTAACTATTATTGGTAACAACTTCAGTCATTACCCAAGACCTCACCAAGATGGCAAGAAGCAACACAAAGGGATTCAGGACAGAAAATGCTGCTCAGTACTAATATAGATTTCCTGTGGGAAGGAAAGGAAAACCAGACAAACCTATACACATGCCAAGAGATGGCATGAAAGCAAACCTCTGCTCTGCAGAACATTGTTCCCACTGCAGTCCCAGTGCAGTGATCACTGCCCACAATGCCACTGGCAATGCCAGTATTTTCTCAGCTGTGCATTATGAGGGATGGAAGTCTTGTTTAATCAACGAAAACTACTTTTATTTTTTATTATTAAACAGGAAAAACAAGAAAAATTAGAGTCTGTCCTCCTCTTCTGAACGGGAGAGCTGTCAGGTTCTGACCTAAGTCTAACCAACAGGAGGGATGGGGTGGGGGAAGGGGGGACTTGAGAAAAATCAATGAATCTACGCTAATAAAGGTTATAGGAGTAAAATTTACGCTGGATGCAAGTATGATCCTGTAGTCTTCTTATTTTTTTGGCATGCTGCCCCAGCATGATTTACGTCAAGATAACATGATGGAGCCTCCACCATTGAAAGGAATTAAATAAAAATGCAATAAAGGAGTACAAAATCAATCCGCTTACAGTTTTGTTTAATAAAAATTCATGAAGGATGGGCGGGCAGGCCCATAAGAAATACACCAGTTCAATGAGGGGGCTCTATCAAGCCCACAGCCATTAGAGTGTAGCAGCAGGATAGGATTATTGAACATTAGCATGAGTTAGCTGTGTGCCAGTGTGTTGAATATGCCTCAGTTCCCCCATCATTCCAAGCTCTGTCATTGCTGCCAGTCAATAGCGCATCTATCACCTGAAATAATGGCCAAGAAAAGTACAAAAATGGGGATTTGACCTTGGCTGAGCTGATCCATGGGGATTTTCCAACAGGGGAGCTATTTATTCACCCAGGATTCTGGGGGAAAAAAAACAGCTAACAAATCCACTGGCCCCCATCTATGCCTGGGTGTTACATGTGCTTTCCCAGGCTGAATTTGGGCCTCAAGTTGCCACTTTTCACAAAGGAGTAATCTTCTGCCCTCCAGAGACAGTTTCTTTAAAGGTAAGTTTGAATTTTTGCATCCATTTTCCTAACTCGAGGCTGAATCCTGAGCACACTCAGGCAAGCACATGGGCTGGGTGGCACAGTGAAAGATCATTCAAAATCCCATAGCAATGAGTTCATAAAAAGAGCTGCAAGGCTTAGCCTCACACTTGCCCTCCAATGGGCACTGGAAATGCTTGCAGCCATCCTGACAAAGAGAGGATTTTAGTTGTCACAGGTTACACAGGAGAGCATCTGGGAACAGAACATTGCCAAATCCATGCAGCATTTTTGAGTTTTTCCACCAAATGAACAGTCTGACTGATACTGGAACACTGATTCAGTTTCTACCAGAGCAAAACCTTCTCATTTTCAGAAAATTCATTTGCTCTGTGCTAAAAGCAACATTCTTTAGTTCGTTTATCATAGCATGGAGTTCAAGTACAAACATGGCTGAAGGATGGACTTGTGCACTGCATGAGCAGATCAGGTTTGCAGGTCGGGTGTGAAACATTCCCCCTGGAAGTGCAACAGGATAGGCTGAGTATGCGATGGCACCTAGTGGCCAGGCCACACGGGACTGGCAGTAAATTCACTTTTCAGCTAATCCCTCCATGAGCTGAAGGTACAGGCTGAAGCTTCCCGGGATCTGTATCAAATCAAGACCACTACAATTAGCATGAGACAGATTTAGGTTTACACACACACCTGTGATGGGATATACAAGGAACAAACAATGGGATGCAATTCATTTCCTCCAGCACCAGTAACTAATAATGCTAATACCTCCTTATTCCCTGTGCTCAAGTCAGGCCAAAAAAGTTAAATTAAGCTTTTTCAGCAACAACAGTGGTATCATGTTGCAAGTCTGCAGACACCCAATAGCAGATAATAAAAGCACAGAATTCATCAGTGACTGTAAATGATCCCTGTGTTTGCTTTGTGGACAGAATTCCCCTCCAAGCTCAGCTGAGCCCAACCTGATACCTTCAGACATGTCCCTGCTTGTGCCAACCACATACTGGACTTCCAAGAGTGGATGATGTGTCCATATCCCTCTCCCAACACAGGGAAGGAATGCCTAGGAAAGAACTTCAGCTTACACTTCCCATACACCAATCTGGAGACAGCCCCGTTTACTAACCTGGCAGCTGCTTTACAGATATCTCTGCTCTAAGCACTTAGCACATATTAATACAGACAAAAGGCAAAATGCCACATCAGCCCACTCCTGAGAATCCCTGAAAGAAGCCTTAGGCCAAGGAAAACTGTCTTGCCAGTGATTCCCTGGTAGGTTTTTCTCTGTTCCAGTAGGTTGACTTGAAGGACAATAACCTCTAGCTTGTTTAACAACTTGTCCCTGCTGTGTAATTACACTGCTTTTAATTGGCTCATGGGGTTTAACCATCTCTTGGGACCCAGCTTCCAGCGTTTCTCATTAACTGCCATCGAGCATCCCTCTTCTGAGGCAGTGGATGTGCTCCAGGACAATCCACTGGGGAGGGGCTCACAGGCTGCCACATGGAAGGCTAATAGCAGAGCTTACAGCCATGCCTAGCTGGCTTCACAGCCACTACATCCCATCCTGCAAGTCAACTGCATCCCACCCATAAGGCACACAACCGCACTATTATAAAATACAATAAGCCTTGGCTCATCCTCCATTTCCTCTAGACTTCAGGCAGAAAACCATTCTCAGGCATGCTCAGCCTCTTAGAGACCTCAGCTCAACAGTTCCAGAGGAGAGATGGAGTTGCAATGGGCAACTTTTTTCACACAGAACAGCTTAGCGCACTCGCAGCTTCGGCCTTCTACCAACTTTGTACCCACATGGTTTCCTGAAATAGTGAATTTGTTCTGGTACAGCTTAAATTCCCTCTGATGGGTGAAAGGAAGACCACCAAGGAAGAAGGAACTATTTCCAAGGGGTCTCTGTGTTTTCCACTGAATTTCTTTCCACCAAATTCAAATCTTTTTCTCTCATACTTTTTCAGTGTGAAAAGGGAGAGGGATAAAATGAGAGAAAATTATGCTTCTTCTCAATATTACATGACATAGAAATCATTGCCAAAATCCATCAAGAATCCCAACACTTCTTAAAGTAGAAGTTAGTTTTTCTTAATAATGATTCACAAGTAACCATTTCAAACCAGGTATCTGTCACACACACCAGAGCATGAGTGTTCTCCGTTGTGGTCCCTACAAGCCATAACGCAAATCAGCTGCTGGTGGCAGATGTAATATATTTTATTTTCCCTGCATTAAGGCTTTCCACATGGAAAGCCCCAACTACAGCAGCCCCTCACAGTGACTGTAGTGCAACTGGCTGCAATATATTACAAGGGAGATGCAAACTGCCTTCCAGTAAAACAAACTAATGTCAAATACCAATCAACCACAGTACAGCCAAGGTTTCCACATAAGAAACCATGGTTATTTCTTTCCTTTTGTTACTGTTTTCCTTCACTATAACTGAGAAATTGTAGTTTGAGCACAGGCTATGTTTGTGTCATTTGTATTATAAGATATGCCATAAAAATGCATGCTGCAGCACAGTGGGTTGTACCAAAGGTTAGGAATCCTCCACAAAGAGCTAGCTGCTGCATCCCAAGCCTCCAGCACCAAAGACTATTCACAGGAGGATGAGCCAAGGACACAATACATGGCAGAAAATGGGAAAGGGTATTTGACATCTGGTAAAGGAACAACACTGTGTTAAACTTACACTGGCAGAGCCCTGAGATCCAAGTAGTTTTCTATTACTTCTCAGCCACGCTCTGCAGGTTTGTTTGATTTTTCCATCAGAATCCTGCAGCTCAGTTCGCTTTACCAGAGGGGGAAGTTGCTGGGAACCGGACTGAGAAACAAGAATCTGTCAGAGAGTTGTTTTATTTCTTACAGCACTGGCTGACCAAAATCCTATCAAAAAAAAAAAAGAAGTCAAATTCAGGAAAAAGCCCTGAGTGTGTCAAGGCTTTTGGAACAAATGGCACAAGAGGTTCTTCCTGTAGCTATAGGCATGTATTTCTTCTTATTTTTTATTTATTTATTTAAGCCACTGTAAGACACCATTTCCCCTAAGGGTCTTAAAGGTTCAAAGGCTTTGAGAGCACCAATAAATCATGACCACATAAATGTCCTGTAGTGAAGTTTGATTCTTATTTACCCGGGGTCTTTGGGCCAGTGCTCAGACTGTGTTGGAAAAGGCAGATTTACTTCTCCTGAGATGCCCTCAATTCACAGAGTGCTCATCTTTCAAGCAGCACCACTCCAGGCTTCAGCTGCCAAAACACTTCTAGCTGCAAGTTTCCATCATGTGCTTTATCACACTTCCCCTTCCCTTCCCAGATACTGGTCTAAACTAAGTTATGTTTAGAAACACCTTGTGAGTAGCCAGACTATGAGTCAATGAATCTCTGTAAATCACTGCCACATGAAGAAGAATTTCAGGGTTTACAGAGCTTTCTCCTTACACCATCTCTAACTATGATTCCTTCTCTAAAACAATGCTTAGGACTACAGCATATTATATAGCATGGTAGGTGTGCTCAGCACATGTATAACGAGACTACAAAAGCGGGGCATAAGAAACAGGGTGATAAAAACTGGACAAACCCACTATTTTTGGAAATTGGGTGCCCAGTTCTGTCCCACAGGTGGTAAAGCAGTGTAACAGCCTCTGCTCCACAGCAGCAATGATCTATTCTTCCAACTCCACTAAGGAAAAAAACAGCAGCAGCAGACATCGCAACAGTTTGATTAATGTAAGTACCTAATATTGTGGCTGTGTCTCCACATTTTTCTCAGTTAGGATATTTAATCTAGCATTCATTCTTTAACATCAATTAATATTTACACGAAATCCACTTTGAAGCACCCTTCTTAATTATTCAGTGATAATACAGCTATATATTCACCAGCTATTTGTGAACAGAGTTAATTGACAAACCTGTGTTAGTCAATTTAATAGGAAGTGATTCAGACTGGGAATGGAACCAGTACCTAGTGAAGTAAATCAACCACATCAGTGACATAAAACTGACGCACTACAGATTCAGATTATTTTAAGATATGTATATGGAAAAATAAGAATTAATAACAACTAATTATACTGAGCCATTTGGCTTCAAAACCCTGAAGTTATTGAGAGAGAGACAGAGGCGTTCAAGCATGTCAGAAACTTCCCAGTTCTGTGCATCATTCATTAAAGAGAGACAAACTTGCCAGACCTATTAACTAAAATCAGCTCCTGGATTCAGTAGAATGTGACTGGGATATACATCAGTACAGGTTCAGTTGCAGTGGTAACATACAGAGAATCTCGTCCTTAGACAGACACAGCCTTGAGTCGTGCCTTTTAAGGAAAGGCCTTTTGTCATCAATAGAACCACAGAATCATTAAGGTTGGAAAAGTTGTTAAAGATCGTCTAGTCCAACTGTTAACCCAAGTCACTTAACTTCATAAATGAAGAAGACTTGAAGTGACTGGGTGAGGTGAGTCAGAAGTAAAAGGGTTTATAAAGAGATCTCTCTTCTGCTCATTGTACCCTCACCTTCTGGAGAGTTTTCAGCCAATAGTTCAAAGTGTGGCAGCGAAGAGTTGGCAAAATCCCAGCAGCAGATTTGTATGAATTAACTGTAGCCCAGAAAACAGGCAATTCATCTGCAATGAAGACCACTTCTTTCCATCCAGAAAAGCAAAGTCTAAATGAGGATCTAGCATGCTCCAAATTATATCTGTTTGAGTTTTATTGAATTTGCCTTTTCTTTCCCCTGGGCGCAGCAAGATTAAAACAAATGAATCCTGTGTACAGCAAGTTAACCAAAAGGGCAGCAAAATGATAGATCTATGGAGGATGCAGTGTTGGGCCCAGGAAGGAGGCTCTGTGACAAAAGGCTCAGAGAACTCACACTGGTAGTAACCAGAAGTCAGCAATCAGTTTGCTTATGTTGAGAGAGGATATGTCAGATCTATGGAACACAGCTGAGCAGCATAAGACAGCACAACGAAGCTTGGCATCTACCCGCCTTGCATATAAACAGACGCCTCCAGGCTCTGGGCTTTTTCGTAGCAGTTACAAACTTACTTAGGACTATTCCAAAGGAACAACATTATTACTAATGAGAGCTCAGTAAATTTAAATAATAAACACATTCAGCTTTGTATTTTTTCCTGTCTCTGAGCAAACTCAAGAAGTTGGTCTGCAAAACTTAAAATAAATTCTGTCAGGGAAAACCAGCAGGTGCAATTGGAGAGGGAAGATCACAAACAAGTCATCAGCAAACCAAGCTTTGCCAATTTTTTTCCACATAACTCAGGTAAGCATTTAATTTCTGAATTTCCATTTTCCCAGCTGTAAAATGGAAAGGAGGATCAATCTATTAATGCAGTAAAATAAGAACCATAAAAGTGCTAACTGTTAGCAGAACTTCTGAATTTCTACTCTCTTGTGTCTAATAAGTTTTCTCTTGAAGTTGCAAAAATTCCTGACCAGAGGACATGCTCTTTAGCTGAATTACAAAGCCACATAAATTTAAGGTAATGCAACGCAAATACATTGGATGCTTTTTTTAGTTGCACCATCCTATCTTTTCTAATGAATAAATGAAGGCAGCCAAACACTTGCCATACAGTTAAATCTCTTAAGATTTCTGGTAAATGCAGTGACCATGTTATGCTGTGGTGTTTGTGTCGTGTGCCCTGGGTGATGAGTTCATTGGAAAATGAACAAAAGCCCATCTCCCAGTCACCGACAGCAAAAATCCATCTTTAACATAATGGACAGATATAATTGTTGTGCACCCTGTTAGACACACCAAGTGATTGATACAATACAAAAAGGAGCAGGGTGAAATTATGATGATCTATAAAGATCTTGCTGGAACAGAGAAAGAGGAAGAGAATCATTTTTAATATGATTAATACTGCAGCAGAGAGGGGGGGAAAGGAAAGAGATGGGATTTGTTCCCTGTTATAACACTCTACTCCCATGCAATACTGCTTAGCAGGAAAGCCTTCCAGCTGAGGGCTATGAAACAGTTATCACTATTAGGTGATTAAGTTACTAATTCTTCGGGGAGAAGACATTTAGAGGCCCATATTAAAGGAGAGCGAGGCAAAATTACATTCCATTTCAATTTAGTTTAGCAATTCTAGTGATTTAGTTAAATGAAAAGCAATTGTTCCAATTAATAGTATTGAATGTTATTCATCAAAAGTGTCAAAACAGCTGTGTTGGTGCATTAGTAGCCTATTCTCTTGTCAGAGATATGGATAATTCCCCCAAATTGCACCAGGGAAATGGCAGAGCAGTCAGAAGCCTTCAGCGGGAACTGCACGTCCTGCAGCAGTAATGACTGCAGATTCGTGGTGCTGCTGGCAGGCTCGGAGCAGCATCGCACCAGGACAACTGGCTATGGGGGGGGGGGGGGGGGGGGCCAGAG
>JANRGW010040377.1:5949-17808 GCA_024733675.1 Psilopsiagon aymara | reverse complement strand
CTGGGCAATAGTGTCCATTGTTAAGTCCACCCCTTGATCATGAGCCCATCTGTATGTTGCATCTCTGCCCTGATGGCGTGAAGTGTCATGGGCCCACTGGGCCAAAAATAATTCACCCTTATGTTGCCAATCTAAGTCCATCTGAGCCATTTTAATTTTATCAGCTTTATCCACTTGTTGGTTGTTCTGGTGTTCCTCAGTAGCCCGACTCTTGGGTACATGAGCATCTACGTGGCGTACCTTCACCACCAGGTTCTGCACCCGGGCAGCGATATCTTGCCACAGTGCAGCAGCCCAGATGGGTTTATCTCTGTGTTGCCAATTGTTCTGCGGCCATTGCTGAACCACACCCACAGGGCATTTGCCACCATCCATGAGTCAGTATATAGATAAAGCACTGACCACTTTTCTGGTTCAGCAATGTCCAAGGCCAGCTGGATGGCCTTCACCTTGGCAAACTGAATATGCCGAACCCATGACACAGATTAATCCCACTTTCTGTAATTACATCTATAGAACTTTACAGATAAATATATGAATAAATACATGATTGAATTTTTCCAGGCCCAAGTAAAGTATTTTTCAATAATGTGTTTTGGACCTTCAGTAATATGCTTTGGACTACGTCTTGCACTTGCTTAGGCAAGTATTTAAGTAACTGATGGGTATTCCAAGTTTTAGACACATTAAGAGGGTCAATATCTAAATAAAAATATACAATACTATTTTATAGCTAACATATAAAGAATTAATTTTTAACTTATGAAATGAGAGATAATTCACAGAACATACAGACCTGGCCTGCTTGAATTAAATATGGCACTTGTTTTTGAAGCCACTTGTCCAGATTTCACCAGTGATGCCACACTGTTACAGAATCAAGTACACAAAATTCAAGAACACCTATGCAACCCTGAAGAATTACCACGCAGTCTTAAATTTCATGCTTATGCTTATATTTTTTTTGTCCCAGAACAATGACTTATAACAATATTATGGTAAAGTAGTTTTACTGTTGTAATATAAAAATATGGTGTTTGTAGGACCCTTCATCCCATGTGGCAGATGTGGGAACTTATGCGATGCTTGAGACAGAGGATTCCAGCCAGAGTAAGGGTCATTTCAAGATTAAAGGGATTTGGATCTGCCTCTACTACATCATGTAGTGGAATTTATGTAATTTACACTCAGAATCTCAAAAGCATGCACTAGCTGTGTCTCTGTTAATGGATATTTAACATCTATCTTTGTAGGAAAGCTGGCTAGTCCCCACTGCTTCTGGAAACATTGCCGATTTATCATGCAATATTTCAACACAAGCTGCCCACCGAACAGGGCAATCGTGGCTCCTCCACCAGCTGGCCTGCCTGCTGTGAGACAGCAATAAGGGGGTAAGTGGGCAGAGGCACCTGACTTTCAGGAAAACTCTATTTTTGCATTGAACAGCACAAAACCTCATAAGCTGTTTCTCCTCAACTGAGCACTGTCTATTCTACTTGCTGAATCCAGCTTACACTACCACCTCCAAAGTTTCACATAGGCAGAGAAGGTGCAGAAACAAAGATGCTCAAGAAACTTTCACACTGCAGTCCCTAACAACAGACTATGCACATTTTCCATCTTCAGAAAAGTCATTCTAAATTCATCTTTTCAGTGTCACTCCTTGGCTTTTTAAAGTCAGAGCCATCATCTCAGATTGTACTGACACTGGCGTGGTCAAGCAGAAGGGTTTGAACCTTTGGTTCTGCTAAGGAGATTGCAGTCACTTTAGCTAATGGAATAATGGAGAGCAATCTTAGGCTGTCATTCTCTGTATGAATCAGTGCTAGAGAGGAGTGGACACTTTACTAGCTTTTTTCACAGGTATTTGTGACAGCAGAGAAATGATTCTCCATTCATTTGCATGTACTTGATTGAAGCGTGCTCTGTTAAAGCCTCGATTTTCTCTGCCTGTTTCCCATTCCTCCCTCTCCTCTCCAAACTGTCTTTTTCACAGCTTTGTGTCATACCTATCTTATGGTCCTCATTTCATGCTCTTTCCATTTCAGTCCCCATCTTTGTTCAGTGAACCCCAGTTCAGATAATCCATTTGAACTGCAGCTTTTTCAAAGACCTATAAGCAAACCCTATTTGGATACCGCAAACATGATACCATATTTCAGGCACTTTGCAGATAAGAAGCAACCTTTAATTTTTATTTTTTTTGTTTTGTTCTCCATAAGGGCTAAATTTGGTATTTTTCTTAGCCTTGCAATTAGTTTTAGCTGAAATTTTTCTGAGCCATTCAAACTATGCAAAATTATTGAAATGTCATTTAAAATTATCAATTGAAACAGCTGAATGCCAGCAAAGCTTGAAGCTAGTGAAAAAATATTCTTTCTACACAAATAATTAGCATGGCTTCTTGAAATTTGCTATCAGTTTCTGTCTTAAAAGTAAATGCAAAAAAAATCAAGACAAAAATAAAACCTTACATGACTATTTGCCCATGTAGAAAGTTCTGGAGCTGTCTTAGTAAATTTTTTGCGAAATTTGCTTGGACCAAGTGTATTTCCATTCATTCATGAAGGGCTAAGTCCTATACATTTCAGGGGGTTTTGACAGTTTACAGAAAAAATAAAATGCAGATTGGGCCAATGGCAATTGTTCCATTTTTATCAAATTTTAGTAAATGTAAGATATGATACACCCAATAAATTAGAAGCATATTCTAAGTTACTTTCATAAGTTATACAGCTATCAATTATAAAATCCAGAAAAATGCTTGGTGTCCCCTTCCTAACCCTACTTATATCTCTAATTTTGATTAAACCAATCTCACTTCTCAATCTCTTTCTTTTCAATTTTTTTTCCCCCTCTTGTTATCACACAACTGTTTTCTAGGTTGTAGACTTTCCCAAACAGAAATTGTATCGTATATTTTGGGGGGGGTACTTATGCAAATTTCAGGTTTCATGTTCTACTGTAAATCTGGACTTCAAGTTAACAAAGGTTATAATTAGGCAAATAATAATAGAAAGACAGATTGCAGATCCCTTAAAGTGTTGAGCTATTACTCATGTGAGCTGCTTCGTGAAATCAGTCACAACTGCTTTACTCTTGTGAAAAATTGAGCAGTTAGGACTCCAATCTGGTCTGTTATCATTAAGTAATATTGCACATTTGTGTAAATCGTTCTAATTCAGAAGTCTCTTCAGTGTAAATGTCTCTTTGAATGCCCTCTGTTGCAGTAACAGAGTAACTTCCAAACTACAACACCCCAGCAGAAGATAGTATAGCAGCTAGAATGAGGGTATGTATACAGCATCTAATTAATTCTAATGTTTCATAATTCAGGGCACCAACAACCAAATATTTAAATGTAAGATTTAGCCTTTCCAAGGGGCCTGCAAATAGTAATGTGACTGCTCTGGTCTTTCCAAAGTACACAATATATGTTCAAGCTATACTGACATCCTTTTCTAAGCCATGTTCCCACATTCCTAAGAGAGAAGCTGGCACACTGGATGGAAACATTTAGTCTGGTTTAGGATGTGAGTTGAACAGTAGCTTAGGCCATCCATATAAATATTGTCACTTAGTCATACAGGCAGATGAACACTTCTATCCTGTTTGAGCCTCTGCTGACTCTGATAACTTCTACATTGGCGGTGGCATTCCTTCCTGTCCTGTTCCAAGACACATACGTCCATGCTGCCCAGCTATGACCATCAATCTTACAGCCTTATTTTCAGTGTTGTTTTTTTTTTTTTTCCTAGTCATAAATGCTCTTCCTCAAATGTTGCTGATGGATCAATATTTTTACAAGTTTGAGTACAGCAAGAATGTATTTAAAAAGCAATATATTTTCAAACAGGAAATAGCAAAGCTAATTAATTCAATAGGATGAATTAATCAATTGACATTGAAAAGAATGGTTTTCATGCCAGAAACTGGTCATCAGTTATTTATTTTATTTTATTTTATTTTATTTTATTTTATTTTATTTTATATTTTATTCATTTCTCATAATTGTTTGGTTGCAAATAAATGTTTTCTGTGTCACAGGCTTTTTTGGAAACAAGCAGTGAGTCAGAGTATGAAGGGGTGTTTCAAGAAGAGCTTAATCTGAATGGCTTTTTGGGCAATGATTCATCCATGCCCACACAGCATAGAATAAGAGCATCTTGTAATTTTAGACTTTCAATTTCTACTACAGCTAACAGGTTTCTGAATCTGGTTTACACTTTCTTATAATGGGGTTATCAATACAGTGAAAATGCCCAGGTGCATCTGAACAAGAAATAGTGGGAAACAGCCAGGGAGGAGGAATCATGTGTACATGGTGATTTTATTTTAATTTTTGTTACTGAGTTTTTGGGGTTTTTTTCTGAAATCAGTCACTAAAATTGGATTCTTTTATGGTTCTTTTCTTTGGGATTTTTTCTGTTGCACTTTCTTTTTCACTTACGTTACTGAATATAATAAGCTAAATGACGTCTAATGCATTTTCCTAAACCATCCCCTTTTTTCTCATTTTGATGGCTTTGAACTTTATCCAACTTTAATTTTTTTTTGGCCTGGTATGAAAAAAATGTGTAGTACCTGTTATTCCTATTGTCTGCCTTGTATTGGCTTGGTGTTATCTTGCAAATGGGAGGAAAATCTAAACACTTTGATTATGCAGGTGACAACTCAGTCACTATGACAATTTATAGTTACATTGGCATAAGACAGTAATGAAATTTCCGGTGAGATTTGGAAAACAGATGTGAGTTTTAACGACATAGAGAATGAAAGTGCACTTTAAACAGGTCTTTCCCTAATGCAAAAGAATAACAGGGAAAAGACTCCTTTGATTCCCAGTGAACTATGAGAATGATGGAGAATAAGACAGCTCCAATTTAGAAACTCAGAAGGTTGCCAAGTGTATGGTAACACATCTAGAGGAAAGAACTGAGGATCGTAATCTCATACAAAGAAAATTAAAGAAAACATCAACTACATATTCAGAAATAACATTGTCAGTAATTTATAAAATGGGCACCCTGGAAGATCAACAAATGCAACTCAGCAGATTGTCAAAAGGCAATCAAATATCTGAACACATGCACACACATACATCTAACAGACTGGTGACAGTTTAAAATCTCACTCTTTGCTGGCTGTTAGACAACCCGGAATTTACTAAATAAACTACTGTTGTCTGGTTTCATTTCCCAAAAGACATACTTTTACATAGATACTATCCTAATTGTCAAAAGTTATAATTCTCTACATGCAGAAAGGCCCACGTAAACAAAGTAATGACCCCAGTCTGGCCAGATTGCTGGCAGGTTTTGCACTAACACTGGAGAACTTTCAGTTAGCGATAAACCTGGTCTCCCAAACCAAGCAGAATCATTTCAGAGAAATACATTAGTTGAATGCATTGTCCAAATGACCACTGAGCTTCAGGGCAACCTTGATCACGACGTACAACCATGGATCAGAGAGAGAATCTAGCCCATCTCCATCTCTGTTCAGATGTTGGTACAATATGCAGTTTAGGAAGCTTAATTACGTTATGCTCTGGAAATGAACATAGAATCACTATGCACCACAGGCCAGACTGGGAAGCACCCATTGCACCTGGGAAGTTCTGTGTGGAAAAAATTACAGTTTCTTTACATTTTTTTTTTTCAAATCACCTGCAACTTTCTTTTGTTTAATAACAGACTAAGGACAAAAAAAATTAGTAATTAATTTTAAAAGCCATGTTTCAGAATATTGAGACTTTTATTTTAAAAGCTTTGTTCTCTGTAGTGTGTATACATTATTAAACACTTCTTTCATATTTAATAAATATTTTTGTTGTATTTTTAAATACCTTGATCATTCCTTTGATTTTTTTTTTCAGTATCAAAGATACAAGAATGAGCAGTGTCTCTTTGCCCTCAGAACAATAAAGAGTTCTATTGGTTATTATAAGAAAGCTGGACAAATGAACAAACAGGAATGGGATATGTGACCAGAAATCTGTTTAACACTCTACCAGCCAGAACACATACATGCAGGCCACATTGCATATGCACAGCAATACACTATGAACACATAATTAATGATGTGCAGCAAAGGGGCCTGCAATGCAGAAGAAAAGGAGGCAGAGAATACTCTGTGGAATTGGCTGGCAAAGGAACAAAGAGCCAAGATTTGGGGTGAAACATGTCCTGTTCTTGAGCTTTCTCAAGGAGGCATACAGGAGGTAGTGAAAGGAGGACAAAAACCCATTCCCCTTTCCTTTTCAGCTGTGCATAAAAGACAGCAATCACATCAGCAAAGAACACTTGCAGCTGATTCTGCTCATTCACCAGCTTTTGTTTGGGCTTGGAGGCAACTCTCATTGAAGTCAAGGGGTGTATTTCTTTTGCCTTCTGTGCTGAAATGGATTGAGTCTTTTAAAGTCCTCCAGGAAAGCAAAGAACTCTCCTTTACCAAAAGCTGAAAACACTCTTTCCTCAAGCAGCAGAAATGCTAAAGCAATTGCATGTTAGACATCTCAAAGTGGCCTGGCAGAATTACTGTTACCTTCCCATAGCATGCTGCACCTGGAGAGAAGTTACAGTAAAATGGTAAGTGCTTATCATTGCCAAACATACAGCACCATCTATTATATTTTGTATAAAATGAAGCAATTCACTCTTGTCTATCTGCATGAGAGCAGTGATGCAGAGCTCTCTGGTGGTTCCTGTGAGCAGAAACTGAGGGGGTTCTTTTGAAAAAATACCCAACTGTAGTATATTTAAGGCAATTATTTCAAAAGCTCTGTCCTTTGAATAAATCCAAGAAGCAACAGCTTCTCTTGCACAATATTCTTTTCACACAAGGCTCAGAATGGTATTTGTTTTTCCCTTCAAGCACACTAAAAGTTCCTTGCTATCACGGAGTACTCATAAAACTGCTTTTACTCCTCAGCTCAGCTGCTCTCTGACTTTACACCAGCAACAGCTTTCCTCAGACATCTCACTTGCTATTGAAATTCATGAGGGGGGTCCTACATTTCCCATCAACCCCAGCCCATGTAGCAATAATAGAAAAAGGAGTTAAGACTTCCATAGGTACATAGAGCTCAGATTTAGTTTATTTTTTCCTGGGAAGTTAACATCCAGTGTGTGGAATTAATTCTTCCCATTGACAATAAAAGTTACTTTTTCTGAAACAAGGCTTTATTTTTTTCCTCTCTCTGCAGTAATACAGATTTCTCACAGGGAATTTGTGAACATAACTGTTCCTGTTCAAGGGCTTTCATGTGCAACAGTGTATGATCCAGGTATAATCAATACACCAACAGAGACTTGCAGAAAGTACATTTTCTATCAACCTTTTAATGTGACAGCCAAATTGTGCAAGTTGAAATCCATCATTTTAGATTGCTGCAGTATTGTTTCTAACTGAAGTAAAAGTCTCTTTAATCTTTGACTGCACTTCTGACTATGTGCCCTTTAAGATCCCTTACATTTAGAAACCATTTATATTTACAACTACCTTGACCTTATTAATTCCTCTAATTTTCTGTAGTTTACACTAAATCTGGCACTGGTATTTTTCTCAGCTCACATTTAGGTCATCTCTACTCCCATATGTGACTCAAGGACCTCTTATTCACAGCCATTCCTCCCCACTCCTGCTAACAGGGGAGATGGCTTTCAGGGGGTAGGTTCCTCATGCTGTTAATTTTTGGTACACCATCACAATGCAAACATCATTGTGGATAGGTTAGCAAAGTTCTTTACTATTTTCTATGTAATTTCTAACCTGGATAGGTCCAGGGAGGAGAGAATGGTCTATCTCAAATGAGGTATTATGCCTGAAAAAAAAAATATTTCATTTGGTTTACGTTATTCCATTCAATGGCATAATTTTACTGAATATCAGGGAAGTCAACCCTCAAAGGTGAGTTTTTCATTACTATCTCAGGTGGCCAAGACAATAATGCTGTAGAATCTAACTCAGTTAGAAATGATGCAGGACTGACTGCTGTTAGGCAAGAACCAAAATAACGTGGTTTGGAGGCTGCCATTTAGAGCGACTTGGATAAGCTCAACAAGTGGGCCGATGTGAACCTCCTGAGGTTCAACAAGGCCAAGTGCAAGGTTCTGCACCTGGGTCAGGCCAATCCCTGGTATCAGTGCAGGCAGGGGATGAAGTGATTGAGAGTACCCCTGAGGAAAAGAACTTGGGGGTACTGATGAATGAAAGATACGACATGAACTGGCAGTATGTACTTGCAGCCCAGAAGGCCAGTGGTATCTTGAGCTGCAACCAAATCAGCATGGCCAGCAGTTCAAGGGAGGTGATTTTTGCCCCTCTGTCCTGCTCTGGTGAGACCCCACCTGAAGCAGTGCATTCAGCTCTGGAGTCCCCAGTACAAGAAATACATGGTCCTTTCTCTGAATGCGATGGGGAAAGGTGCTCCTCCTTTGCAAACAGTTTTCAGGACAGCAGTTAAAAAAATTGATCTTAGAGTATAATAGTTAATTCTTTTTCATACTGTGGCAACATTAATTTACTGGATGTGAAAATTTGAACTGCCACCCTGGTTAACATTTTCAGTTTCTGGTCCTGTTTCACTTTCCTGACTTAGTCCTGGGCAGGAACCTGAAGATTTCTGAAGACCTGTTTTAAGATATAAATGAAAGCCCACCATTCCAAAATTCTCTGCAAAAGATATGACTGAAGCCACTAAGCTCGGAGCTCATCAGAAATGTTTCAATGAAGTTGTTTTATTTGATTTTTAACATTGTAAAATCACATCTTACAAAGCAACAACAAGAACAAACTAAAATTAAAAATAAACATGTAAACACTTTTTTCTGATGCTGTTTAAGTACCTTTTTTGACTTACCTGAAATACACCCTGAAATTATTTTTCTTTCCAAAATAATGTTTCATCAAGTATAGACTAAGCAGATTTGGATATGAATACTAGCTAGCTAGCTCTGTTTCTTTGAATAACCACAGAAATTTATGACAGAATTAAAAATAAGGATATTAAATACCTTCAAATCTGTAATAATAGAATAAATGTCAGAACCGTTTTTTGTTTAATCTGATATTATCGAATTTACAACATTAAAGTTTTTAAGTCAGACAGCAGGAGATATTTTAAAGAACTTCTTTAACAACTGTGCTCCTATGTGGTAGTGGGTGACCGTTTGTTTTGCAGGCATCGCCCAGTTATCGCAAGTGACAGAGATGCTCACATGCAATGAGATCACTGCGATGGCAAGCTTCCAAGTGCTGTTCTCACCAGGTGAGGGCAGTCATATTCCTTAATGAAAAGCAAGCAGCTGTCACCTTGGGAGAAAACCAGATTGTCCACCCACACATCGAGCCAGAGGGATCTTGCTTACCCTGAGCTTTGTGTATAGCAGAGGAAAAGAAAACTCAGAAAAGAGGAAAAGGAAGAGCATATTTCAAGAGCATAATTTATTTGTGGATTTTGTCTTGCATAGCCTGTCGTATTTGAACATCAATTGCTATCATTTTGGAGGAAGCGGTGGCATTGGGATAATATACATATTTATGTGCAAAACAGACGTGGAAATGCAGTCATCTTTGTCCCAATGCAATGAAAGACTGTAGCATCTGCATATCAATAGCCACAAATTTGATGCAGTTCTTAGTAGTGTAGTTTCTGAGAAACTCAAGGCAGGAGGGAGAGGAAGTTTTAGAGTCTTTTTTCCTACAGCACTGGCTTGCTTTCTTTGTATTTGCAATCAGGAGGCCAAACTCAGCAAAACAGATGATGATGGTGCAGACCATACACACCTGGGCCAGAAAACCTCAGTGTGATCTGAGTAAGGAATGAGAAACTCGCCTTTGCCTCCTCTGGAGGAAAGACCAATTTTACTTGTCATGGTATCTCCATTGGAATATAATGGCAGCTGCTGCAGCCTGTTAGATTAGCTTCTCCAGAGACAGCCTTTCTGGATCCCTGGGGAATGGGAGGAATGAGATTAATGAATGCAATAACCGCTTGCTGCAAACTGTGCAAGCTAACCTGGGAGATCTCCTCAGTTCTATGACTCCTGCAATTATTTGGGCTCCTGGAGAAACTAGAAAGCTAATGAATATCCTTGCCCTCAAGTTTATAAAAATTTATTTGGCATTAATTTTGAAAGAAATGCAGAGTTATAGATCCTGTACTTTTTTAAAAATTGGGTATTAGTAATTGTTGGAGACATAGCTGGAAGAGGGCCAGTTGGTTGATGGTAGTACTTTCTTCCTTCATTTTTCTTTCAGCAAGCATACAAAAGGAGAGCACATCAGGAAAATGGCACTGGACTGACAAAGACATTCTAGGCTTGCATGATATGATATAACATTTGCTTAAAGCACGGTTAGTAAAATGTCCACTATGAATGCACAGGGAAGAAAACAAGTATCACAAGGGCTGCAATGCTCAAAAGCTGTAACAATATTTCTAAAAGTTTAGTGGGCAAAAAATTAAGCTTTTACAAAAATATCAGTCCAATTTACGTAGTCAGATGTTCAAAGGATTTCCCCTCCCTGTCTGCTCAACTCTTACTGATCTTTCTTTCTGTCTTTAAATTACAGGAAAATATCATACAAATCCAGTGTGCTTGAGAATGAGAGAAATTCATTCTTCAGTACAGAGGAGGGTATTGTTAATAAGTTGCTATAGAATTAATAAATAACATTGCAAGTAACTATATTTCACCGAATAGGGTAAGTTTCAAGTTCAATGTACCTTCCATAGAATAGTGATTACTCATGGTAATGGAAAAACCAAAACATTTGAAAAAGGGAGTTCCCAGCCAAGTCAAAAAAATAATCCTTTCAGTCTTCATGCTTCAGGGTAAAATAAGGGAATAGGTAAATTCCTTTTGAAAGCTGAACCAAACAAACAGCATAGAAGCCACTTTTAAATAGGAAAAAGAAAAATTAATAGGAATTGTTTTTTTTCGTGCAGTTTGCTTGTACAGCTCTTTGTTTCTCAGTGGGATAACAGAAAAAGCATCTCTTCTTCCGGTGTACAAGTCTGTATTCTGCAGATATTTCATAGTACAGTCATATGAGATTTTTGTTTGTGAGTTTTTGGTTGTTTGGGTTTTTTTTTTTTTTTTTTTTAAGTCTTATAACAAGCAGATTTCTATGAAATAGCTTTTTCTTGCTGACACTGCATTCAAAAAAACATCTATCAGCCGCAGGCATTGTGCACCTGTATCAAGGGTAAGCAAACATTATCCTCAGTATATTTCATTTCCAGGTCCTTTATATAGATAGCATGATGACATTTTAACTGTTCAGATAAATCAAACTTTTTCTCTTTTATTTTTACCTCCCCTTTTATTTGATGGGAAACACATCACAGACTTACTACTTGATTTTCCAAGTTCTGCATTGCATGGCAGCTGCACATTAAAAATCTTATTGAGAACTAGCATCTAAAAACACATTTAAGGGACAATTTTTCTTTTAAATAATGCATTCTCCTCTATTACTATTTTTATTACTAAATAGTGGAATTCTGGTGAAACTTCTGTTGCATTTAAGCTTTTAAAAAATGGGATGCATAGAGCTAACTATTGTATTCCTTTTTCTACATGCTCTAAATAATTATGAAAACTGTTACAGTTTCATTTTAATCATCTGAAAAGTTTGACTCATCTATGAGAGCACAGAGGGAACTGACACGGGTTCAGCAGTAGCAGTCATTTTTCTCCTTCTTACTAGCTGGTGCAGCACTGTGTTTTTGACTTGTGGCCTGAGAACAGCGCTGATAACACCAATGTTTTTCGTTATGGCTTAGTGATGTTTGGTGTGGCCAAGGACTTTTGGAGCCTCATGCTCTGCCAGGGAGGAGGGGGAGCCGGG
>JANRGW010040375.1:0-58951 GCA_024733675.1 Psilopsiagon aymara | reverse complement strand
ATGAGAAAGTTGAGGCTGTTCAGCCTGGAGAAGAGAAGGCTGTGTGGAGACCTCATAGCAGCCTTCCAGTATCTGAATTGGGCCTACATGAATGCTGGAGAAGCACTTTTCATTAGGGACTGTAGTGACAGGAAAAGGAGTAGAAGGTTCAAACTTAAATTGGGGAAGTTCAGTTTAGATACAAGGAAGTTCTTTACTGTGAGGGTGGTGAGGCACTGGAATGGGTTGCCCAAGGAAGCTGGGAATGCTCTGTCCCTGGCAGTATTCAGGGCCAGGTTGGACATAGCCTTGTGTGGCATGGTTTAGCGTGAGGTGTCCCTGCCTGTGGCAGGGGGGTTGGAAATAGCTGTTCTTAAGGTCCTATCCAAATCTAACTATTCTATGATTCTAAGATGAAAAGGAAACCAAACTGCCTTAATGCCACAGCTCCTTTTTGAGAAATGCAGTAGCACTTACATAGAAATGTTTTAACAAGGAGCTCCTGTTGACTAGCCGCAGTGCATTGTGGGAAATACCAGGCTAATTCTAGAGGAAGATCAAGTCACTCAAAGTCAGATCCAGCCCAATAGAAAAAGGGATAGTTTAAATATTTATCTTTCAGTTGACACAGTCTTTCGAGAAGATAGAGGTGAAGTAGACACCTCATGCAGTTGAGTGCCGTGAACTGGAAAAGTGTGGCATCTTCTAGGGCCGAGTCCAAAATACAGCTCTTCTTAAAATAAGTGCCCCGTGCTACCAGACTACTGCTGCATGCAAAACTTAAATTCTGTTTTACTGGATCCCAGCTAATTGTGAATGGTTGTTGGGTAAGTCACATGCCACCAAGGTAATTCAGCACACATGTTTTAGCAAGTTTTTCACACATCTGGCAAGCCTTTCATAGTAGGGAAAGGTTTTAGGGATTCTTTCCTGGGCCTTAAGTCATGCATTAAATCCAACCAATTATTGGTTCCTTCCCTGTTTCCACTTCTGCTGATTTTTTGTTATTGGACAGTAACTTTTGTGTCTTGTAATATGACATACTTAGGGCCTTTTAAAACTCAGAATTTCCAGTTTGCAGGAAACTGTGATAATGTGTAATTTTGTTTAATTCTCAATGGGTTGAAACATTAGTCCCATTGAAGCAAAATGAGTTTTGCCATCCATGTTGGTAGAAGCAGGATGTTCTTTATTTTTCTTAAAACACTGTGAAACCTAAAAAGTGCTTTTAGATATTGGTGAAAAGATTGTGGTGGTGATGATGATGACAAATTCCAGGTTTGTAAAAAATCTGAGTTAGAATTATAATGGCAATTAATTACATTCAAAGCTTTTTTCCAGTGTGGTAAGCATTTTATGCCTGCAGTTTTTATCCATTAAAGTAGTTGAGAACTCCTTTGCTTTCTTTCTTGCCAATGTGTTTAGTCCCCGAGATAAAATATTTGGTTTATCATTGCCAAGTCCTGTGATTTCACTGTAGTGTGTTTAAGATAATAATCTAATTTTCTGGTATGTTGATGGAAATGCATTTCTCTAAATGTACTGAGCTTTAGAAATGTGATCAAAAGGAAATCGGATAAGGTAGGACTTTATCAGCTTGGCATTTCTTGGGTGTTGGAAATACTCGTTATTTGTCATCAAGCTTTACAGATCCAAGGTGCACTGTTACTTTTTAGAAGAGTTCTCAGGAACATTTCATTCTGGTAGTAAAAATTTAGTTTATAAACTGCTTGAATAATGCCAAAGGTTGAGAGTTGCCAATAGGCAATTCCTGGGATCACCTGGTTTCCAAACAAAGGTACTTTCTCCTACTCAGACAATCCTGCACAACCAGCACTGTAGATAAAGCTCCCAGACGTGGGATTTTGCAGAAGAGAGGAATGAGTAGTTTCACTGCCTGAGAAATAAGTGAGCTATTTGTAGCACATCATCATGCTGTGATTTGAGACTTACCCTCTCTGCTCTTCAGAAAGCCACAAGAAAACTGCAGTCTCTACAGGCTTTTTTGGTAATTACTTCCTCTCAACATATTCATTCTGCTCTTCAAAAAGGTGGTAATTTTTTTTTTTGCTGAATTGTATAGCTGAGATTCAAGACCAGTGTTAGTTAACAGTGATTTTTTAATTTTTTTTTCCTCACAACATGGTATTGCTGAGTCTTAAAGAGAGACAGAAATATCACACAATTACAGAAATGTGGGTATCTTACCCTTTTTGGATCACACAGCCTAGTCTTTGGAGTACTCCTGCAAGATGTACTATCACATTTTCCAAGTGTTTGATTTCTATTTATTTTTTTTAATCTTATTGCAAAATAATTTTTCACTTATTATTCTTTTCATGTTTTCAATATTTAAAAGAGACAGCTAAATTTATTGTTCTGTCCAGGATGGAATAAAGAAAAGCAAGTTACCTGTGGAAGTAGTTTGCTTTTGCTATATTTGTATGCAGTGTTCATTTAGTATATGGAAACAGTAACGGAAGTGACATCTCCTGCAACCTGAATTTCTTCTTCGTAACTGACAAAAGAAGAGCATTCTAAAAGAAGAGCATTCTTGGAGGAGTCTAAGTAGTGCATTGCTCCATCAGCTGCCACCCAACTGCTTTTCTGACTGTGCCCTGTCACACACAGCCAAGGGTGTCTGGAGTAGGCAAGCGTTGCCTACTCCAGACAGGGCAATTTTTTTCAGTTTTATTGTTAGATACTGTGAAATACCTGACATGAACTGAGATGAACTGAGTAGACCAAAGTGTTGTTTGTATATCTATAGTTTCTTTTATATTTCCTCTCTTCCCTACTGCTGAAGAATTCACCTTCAGTGGAAGGCGGCTATCTAAATGGAAGGAGGCTGATTGATACTAGGGAAAATGATGAATGGTCGATCCATTTTTTGTTCAAATCTTGAACTACATCTGAGTTCATAATTAGCATAAAGATGTATAAAAGTAGTGAGGGTTTGTATTTGTGTCTGTCTGCTGGGGGGAATATTTCTGAGTGTGTGCATGTATCTCAAGGTGGTCAAATGGTGGCAGATTTCAGTTATTAAGAATGATCTGGATTAGCCCTGGTCTTTCTGGGTCATTAAGTTTCAAACACAGATATTTCACATCTGTTTCTCGTTCACAGCCACTAACAAAGAAGTACAATACCAAAAGAGTGCCAGTTTTAGATGCATGTCTGGTCCCTTAAGGAATTCAGCTAGTTACTTTGGGGGGGGGGGGGGAAGGCACAGCTATACCTCTTATTCAAATTTGCAGATTAGGCACAAGCCCAGGGGTGAAAGGTCAAATAAAACAGTTGAAAGCTTTTTCTGTAGACTTCCTGGTCATGGAGGGGAAAAAAAGACCGTGCCGTGCTCCAGAGCATGCTATAAAAGCCAGAAGAGTGTGAGAGACACTTTAATAGGTTCCATTCTTGATGAAAATCTTGAAACAGCCTCACTAATATGGTATAGAAACCCAATATGCCAAACATACTTGCTGTGTGCAATGGCCATCAATCTAGGGATGGTAGGATCTTGAAGGAAAGTGTTCTGTAATAACCAGTTCAAACTGTTGTGTAGTTCAGTTAAAATTATCTAAGACATTTGGAAAAAAGTGATGAAAAATGTTGGCTTTTGCCCTCACAGTTACTGATCTTTTCCTTGCAGGGAAGATGCTTTTTTGAAGTGCTTTGCTTTGTTGTTTTTCTTTTTTAATTTTGGTTTTGGTTGTTCTGTTGGGTTAGTTTTTGTTGTGTTGTTTGTTTTTTTGTGTGTGTCCTGTGGTACCATTGTCACTTATCCAGCTTTAAATTAGCATAAAATTTAAAACAGATAGCTGTCATATCATTGGCAACTTTCAGCCAAAGGTTTTGGTGCACTTTGGGTATTAGTCCCTGCAGCAATCCTTCGACATTTGGTGGTACTACTGTTAATGTGTTGCAGATGGGAAAACTAAGGAAGAATGAGAGGAATGTTTAGGTGAGATTCATCTGACATAAGCAGAGTTAATCTAAAAGCTGGGTATGTCAGGTAATTGTGCAGGTTCCCATTGTAGGTAATAGAGTGAAGTACTTTAAAGGTCTCACCTTGTGTAAGTAGCTGTTATAGGTGAGGCTGATTGACATGATGAACATAGTTGTATTGGAAACTGCAGAAGAATTCTTGAAGAATTAGCTTAGTCTTGACGCTTGCATTTAAAATCGTTGAAGCCTGATAAGTGAATCCTACTTCAGCAGACAGTGATTCAGTTCCCTGTCTGCAAGTGTGTCAGCACTTCCCTGTTACTGACTTGCAAATAAATCCACTGTCAATAGAATTGTGACTGCCAGTGTAATTCATTGCAACAGAGTTCCATTTAATTTCCAATTTTTGTTTATGTAGAGAGTATAGCTGGTCTCCAAAGACAATCAGAATGGAAAAGATGGGCAAACAGTGGCATAGTCACCCAAAAATATTTTTGCTGGTAAAAGCTTAAATAGCTTGGATAACAGGGACACAAAGTCAGTAAATTAAATACTTTGACTTTCACTTTGAAAATTTCCAACACCTCATTTCTGTAAAACTTTTTCTGTTGGGAAACAATCCATTCTTGATTGCTATTGTTCCATGAAATAAAGTTTAAATAAAAAAGTGTTGCCCGTGAATCAGGCCCTCTCCCAACTTTTCATCTCTGTTAGCAAGTGAAATGAATTCATTGCTATGACAGAAAGAAAGTGGGGATAGGGGAAAGACATGCAGAGACTAATTGACCAAACAGCTTGGAGCAGCTGAAGACAGCATACAGCGTGATTGAAAGAAAGCAAAGATGGGAGAGTGGGAAGACATAACCAGCCCTGAGGGCAAAGCCGACAGTAGGTGCCACCGCAGCAGGAGGAAATCCCTTTTATCTGCTTCTGTTAAAGTACCTTTTTCATAAAAAGAAGTAATTTCTGTCTTTGGAATGAGCTGTTCATTGCATCCTGTTGGAGGAAACAATGCATCCCGGCGAACCAGCAGTTCTCTTTTATAGGTGCACGGAGCACCCTCTAGTGACCACTGGTGCCAAGTTGGCCCTGGTTCCCAGGGGTGCTCTCGCTGCTCAGCGCCAATTGGGGAATGTCAAAGGGATGAGGACATGGTCCTCCTACAGCCACTGTGGTGCAAGACCTGGTAGTAAGGGGCAAAAGAATCACAAAAGCTTGGAAAAAGTGCTGGAGGAAAGGGTGCCTTTCATGAGATGCATGCTGCGTTGTGCCAGTGGCCAGGTAGTATTAATAAGCATTAATTATGGTGCTTTACATGGACTGCTTGCTTTGATATAGTAACTGGAGTTTGACACCAGCAAATGCTCCACTTCACTGACAGCAGCACCTTACTCCCACATTTGCAGACGTGGGTCAATAGGGCAGAGCCAACCCCAGAATTGGACCCCATTTTTCCCAGGATGGAATCTGTCCTGTGCCCTCAGACCTGGTGCAGCATCAAACCCACTCAGGTGTGGAAGGAAGAGGTCCCTTCAGCAGCTCTGAAGGCCCAACAGTCCTGGGGATGGGTAGTAAGAGTTCGTCACCCCGAAGGGCAGCGCCTGAGCTGCTGGCCTCGCAGCCCCTTGGGCCAGGTTATGAAACTTCATTCTTTTCTGAGCACGTCCATTGATTCCATTCTCAAAGCTTATTTTTGAGAGCTTTCTTTGTGGTGAGGGGAGAGTTTCCCTCTCTGTGAGCAAATTTACTGATGTTTTCTTCAGAGCCAACTGAAAGTTGTGAATTAAAGGGAGGAAGACCTGCTGAAGGGCTTGCTGACAACTTGTAAGAGTGTATTTGGCCCTTACACGGAGCCAAGCATTGCCAAACTGATGTTTGAAGCTATATTTAAGCAAAATGCTGCATCTTTTTTGATGATTAAGACCTTTACACGTGTATCTTCATGTTCCATGGAGCAGCCTTAGTTTGCCCGAATTTCTTAAAATCTGCTTCCAAAAACTGCAATTAAAAGTCTTATATTTTACTCAAGTTTTTTGACTGGTAGCCTAGTTCTGCCTGGAGTAGAACCTCCTTTTTGCCTGCGAGGTTGGTAAGAGGAACAGAACTCGCCTTTTCTCTTCTCTCTTCTTTTCACACATTCTTTTTAAATATTAAGCAAAACACACAAGGTGAATGTGTCTCCAGCTTCCCAAATTATTTATTTGGAGTTATTTATAATGTAAAGAAATTTGTACAGTTAAAGGGATGAAGGCCACATTATTAGCAATACTGTCAACATTTTGAAAGCAAAAAGGAAAGAAGCTATCCAAGCAGACTGCTGAGCAAGCATTGTGAAAGTAAAAGACATAGTGGGTAGCAAAATGCACCCGTAGTCTCCTGGTCAGCCTAGGATGAGAGCAGTGTTCTTGGTTTGCTTTGCAGATAGCAAGATGGATTGCAGATCTGTTTACAGAGGGAATATTGCAATGTATCTCCTACAGCCTAACACCCTAGTGGATATGATATGAAAAATCTGAGTACAGGATTGCTTTTTAGAGTTAGTAGTGGTGTTTCAAATAGCATGAGAAACTGTCTCTTTGGAAATATTTTTAGTACATCCTAGGAAGGGTGCAACAAGCAAAATGACTTTGACAGTTCATCTTTTTTGTTTAGAACCTAGTCTAATCACTTCTTTTGCATGGTTGGACCAAATCTTTAGGTCTGTACAAGGCCCTGCTGGTTTAAGCAGGCTAAAATCAGCATAGATTGGATCTTTCCTCTCCAGTTTAGAAGGCTCTTTTCTAAAGGGGGAGCTCTTTAGTCCCTAAGGTATAAGGTACTTAAAGCAATGTTTAGGCCTATCTGTACTCAGAAAAGAACTTAAGCACAGCTGTAATTCTAAAGCATGTGCAAACCCCCTGTTTTCATCAAGAAACTTCAGCACGTGTAAAGTTAACACACTCAGTAGTGTTTTGTCACTCTTGTTTCAAGATGCAGGCTTGAATGTAGAAGAAAATTCCAACAGAAAGGAGCCTTGACAAATCAGGGTTACAAGGTTGAGAAAGAAATTAAGGGGGAAGGGAGTGTTAAGTGACTTGTATTTTTAATGCTTTTTTGTGTTATCATTCTGTCTTGAGCAAGCCACATTTTTTCCAAGCTCACACAGCATTATTTCAGACAGTAGCACATATGTGCTTAACATAACAAAAACTTATTTTCTTTCTATTTAACCTTACCAAAATGCAGAAAAGAGAAAAATATTAGAAGTGTTTTTACTATTTTTCCTTTGCTACTGGATGATGGTGATTTGATAACCCAATATTTTCCTTTCCTTACAATACTAAGGCTCTGTCTTGGAATTGGAGCGACATAAGCATAAGTGCTCAGAAATCTGCCTGTGGGTATTAGTTTGAAAGTCAAATAAACTACACTGAATTCTTTGGCACAGAATGTATGCAAGTTTAAAATGGCAAAACCCTTACCAGGCTGTGGGCTCTGTAAGACTTATATAATAATGATAACAGAGCTCATCAGAGTCTGATACTGCCTGCCTTATGCTTCCAAAAGCCTGGTATAAATCAAGACAACGTATGCCTATATGGAGGTAGGCTGGGGAAGAATCATTACTAAAACCTGCTTGTGAATGAATTGTTAGATCTCATCCACTGGAGAGCTGGAACTGATACTTCAAGCCTCTCAATCTATTTGAGAGAAAAAAGCAAAATATCATGGGCTTAACTGGAGTGGAAGTCGCCCAACTGAAACATTGTACAACACTTAGAAATTTCAAGAAAAAGGTTCTAATCTTTGGCTGTCTTGCTCATTGTTTGGAGATGAAAAGGGAGGAAATCAACATCCCCATGAAATACAATTACTGTTAATTGCTTTCTTTTCATATGGTTTGTAATGGAAATAGGAAAGTTACCAGAAGTTACCTGCTCTGCAGAAGCACAGTAATTTGTTGGATGCAGACTGCAACAAGACACTCACCAGTGCAACACCAGATTTCTAAATGAACCAACTAATGGACAACACAAACTGTTGTACAGCAGTGCTGATTCTGGATTACACTGAAGTGTCCAGAAGTCATCTTTACAGTGGAAGAAACCAGTTGCCCTTAAAATGAACTGTAAAATCAAGCTAAATTTGTACATGGAGTTGATCCTGTGGCACTTTAGGATCCAGAGCAGAGAGGAAAAGTAGGGTGTTTGTTCTGCCCTTCCCGGCAGCTGAAGATGAGTTGAGACACAGGTTCAGCTTGGTGACACACCACCAAACTTGAAACAGGATCTCCACAGCTGCAGCTCTACTGAATCCCAGTTGCACTTGTCCTGTGTTGTTCTGTTGTGTCCAGGTATTTCCAGCTCTGGAGTCCCCGTGGGGAACTTGGAAATAAGGATTTTGCAGGACCTAGTGGATGGCAGAGCCATTCATGTGAACAGGGGCAGGTGGATGACCCTTCCCTCTACCCAGCCTTGGGTGAAATCAATTGACACCTACAGGATGAATGCCCCAGGGTGCACCTCTGGAAAAGTGCATGGCCACTTTTCATCACCTTAGGGTCAGGATAGGAGGGGTAGAGTGAACTGGGACTTACTGCTGTCATTGTGTACCATTTGGAAAAAAATGCATGCTAAATGCCAGCAGTCATCACCAGTTACAGAACAGTGCTCCATTTCCTTTCTTTTCCTAAGGAGCAGAAGAGGAAGGCATTAGCAGAGGGTGAGGTCATCTGCTTCTATTAAATAATGCTACGACGAACCGTCACTATTTCTTGTTCTTTTTATCATACTGTAGTCTCTGATCAGAGAGCAGGGCCTTATTAGAGTGGGAATTATCTACCCAGTGATGCAGTGCTTTCAAGCAACATGTCTGTGGTTTGATGTTGTTGTAAGAAGCATTGAGAAATCAGCTATAATTACAAGGTTATTAAAAAATTAATACATTCTGGCTTCTTTTATTTTTTCCTTCAGTTTTTGAAGGTCCTATTTTCAAGTTCTCTTCTAGCTAATAGAAGCTGATAGTTCTTGACACCAAGAATTATGTATTTCACAAAAAAAATAAAATGTTGTGAGACTCATAAGAGCGAGAGAGTTGTACCAGCATTGGATCCTGAATGGTTCTTTACATATGGATTTTTACTCTGGCTGATACTGTGGAAAACATGCCTTTCATATTCCCATCCTTTAGGATTTTTTTAGTTGAGCACTCCTAAGCAAGGGGCTGGGACAAGGATGGTATTTTGTTTGCACAGCTGGTAGTTTTGGGGTGCCCTGTGACTGCCAACTGCTACAAAAGGACAAATAAAAATATAACACTGAATAAAAAACGACTATCACGCTCCAGCCAGGAATGCAATCACCAGTGAAACCATCTCATTTTTATGCATGGATAGAGCTGTAAAGTAAAGGAATAGTGTGGAAAATTAAAGACTCTTTATGGTATTCAGGCATTTGCTTTTGAAATGTATGATTCTTTGTGACTTCCTTTCCTCAGTAAGAAAGAGGCATCAAGAAGAAATTATTATCCCCGATCCACTTGCTGCTTCTCTAAGAAAAGAATGTGGTAGATTCCATAGGCGAGAAAGTGTCAATAGCTCAAGAATTCAGGAATGAGGTTAGTAGACAAATATAGATGTGGTATAAGCGGGGCTAGGCTTCATTAACATATTTGGAGTTACACCCGCTTATACCAAGTCTGGCTTCAGCTCTGAATCAGCAACTCCCCAGTGAACAGACTGCCTGAAACTAGTGCCGAATTTGGCCCATTTCATCTGACATCTGCATCCTGCCTCAAAGTGGCATGTCACACTTGCTGCACATCAGATCACACCTGCCCAGGCAGTCACAGGCAATTGACTTTTTTGTTAAAAAAAAAAAAAAAAAAAAAAAAAAAAAATTAGTCACATATCATCAAGAAAAACAACATTGTTTTAGGGCTCTTATCTCTTCACTCCCAAATATCCTGTTTCTTCGAGCTGCAGTGGCCAGGACCAATAGAAACCTCTTCCTGCCATTGGCTGACTTCATTTCCCAGAGTTAGCACAATCTCATCCGCTCTAAACAACCTCATCAAAACTTCTTTCTGGTCAGAGCGAAGCAATAATTATTATTAGCAATTATTAGCGATCAATAATCTTGATCACATTATGGCAAGCACTATTAAGGTAAGAAAGGGGTACCTTTTTCGTTGGAATTTTTTTCAGTGGTGTGTTCTTTGGTTTCCTTTATCAACCTAGATAAGTTAGAATTGGGCAACACCCCCACTGCACAATAGAGGACAACAAGATTTCCTTTGTACTGCCTAGTAAATTTCCTTTTTCCTACTCCAACCATCCGCAAGGCTTAAAAACTTCAAACTCGGAAAAAAAATTGGGTTTTTTAAATTCACTGTTCAGTGCCGTGGATTGCATATGCGAAGCCCTTTATGAGAGTTTCTGAAATTTCTTGTAGGTATCATTCTGACAACTTGGATGTGTTTGTGGACTGCCGTAAGGGGAGAGGGTGTGCACTGGAAGGAAAAAACCCGGTTCCTAAGAGCACTAACCTTTTGGATACTTTTAAATGTTTCTCTTGCTGATGGGGACACAAATATTAGCAAGCGGGATTGAGAGGCCCCAGCTCTTGTTTCTCTTTTGTACAGGTGTTAATTATGTGCTTTTCTATAAACTCTTATACTTGGGACCTTTCTGAATGTTCTTTTAATGGTGGCAGCAAGATCTCATGGGTGTGTTCTTTTTTGTTTCAATTTTTTGGACAATAAAATTCTCTTACTGGCTTATAAATTGATCTCAGTGCATGGTTTGGTTTTTTCAAGAATGGCTTTGCTGAGTTTTTCAGGTTGTGTCACTTAGAATGTTGAATAAATCTATATGTCTATCTGTCTAGTTTTTGCTTCGCTGTATGTTGCAATAGATAGCAGTTACAGTTATAGCAATAGCTGTGATTAATTGCAGAAGTATAACTGTAACTAAGCGCTTTGTGACAGTGAAACTAATTTTACATAAAGAGCAAAGCAGCATGTACAGTGAGGACTCTGTGGCATTGTATTACCAGATTTGGGATCAAGGTATTTGTTTTCTTCATGGTATCGTGTATTTCTGTACTTTTTTTATTATGCCAGAGATTTGGTAAGAGATATGGAATAGCAGCAGTGCCTGGCCATTAGCTAAGTGGAGTTGCTGTTTGATTTCTCAGTAACTTCTGCTTAACTGTGTTTACATTTGGAAGATCATTTGATGCTTTTTGTTGCGGTTTTTGGAATCTGAAAGTCTTTCCTGAAGACAATGGTATTAAAAACACTAATGGACATTCTCTTTTTGATACTTTCTAAAGACTGTCTAGAGAGACAAAGATCTCAATTGTATCTGCATTGCTGACCAGTATGTATTATGTGCTAAGTAGCTCCTGAAACAGTTGAATTCCCCTTGGTTTTGCTGCACATTTTGGAACACGCAGGATATGGCAGGCATTCTATGAAAATCTTGAGGTTCAGGGTGTCAAGTTTTGCATTGCTAAAAGAAGGGCTATGTGCTGAAATAATAATGCTGGTTCTTGTCTTTATCAATGGGAGTGAACTATTGATGCTGATGGGTTGGTTTTTTTTCCAGAAATGATGGTACAATGAGGTTAGAAGTTGCATGCATTTCGAGTAGCTCTTATTTTTGATGTCGATTTATTTGCTGAATTATAATAGGGAAAATGATTGTGAACAATACCTTATCGTTGTTACAATTATGCCTGCACCTTGCACTTAACAAAGGTGAGAAGAGACTGTGTGCAGCTGTGTATTGCACAGCCCAGCAATGTAGTGCAGTCAGCAAAGGGAGAAGGTCAGCAAATCCTCCAAAGTGGAAAAATGTACATTACTGTCTCCTTATCTGGGAGTGTAAAGCTTCCAGAGAGAAATAGGCACCCCAAAATGTTGAGGATTTTGGTGCCCAAGGTGCTGGGAAGGCTTTATATGCAGAAGCAAGGATTTTATTTATGCAAGTGCAAAATGTAAAATGACTGGAAAGAAGTGACAGGTGCTTTGTACTCTAGATGCAGAAAATGTGCTCCTAAATGAGGCAGAGCTAGTCCAAAGAGGTTCAATTCCTCTTCTATAATGAATATATGAGGAAGTAATTTAACCTGGAGGTTTCTGAAATAAAGAAATCGCATTTGAAGGCCAAATGAGTGTTTGTGCTTTTGCTAAACATTTGCATCCAACAAAATTTTTTTACAATTTCAGTATAATAGCCTGTGTTGTCTGCTGGCAATGGGTAGCCTAGCTATCCTGATGCAGATGACAAGAGGCACTAGCCAAGGAAGGTGGAGAGCCTTATCTGGGGCTTGTGTTCCAGGAGTTCACTTTCTTCTTTAGGGAAATTCTGGAGTCATCAAATGTCAAAATTGGGCTGCAATGGAGCCCAATTATATCTGTTAATAACCAGGCAGAAATTTCTCTAAACTTACAATCATGCAAAGGTATAAGTTTACTTGCAATAAGACTATTTGATTCATCCATGTTCCTCTCACAAACCTGCAGACAAACTCATGGGACTCCAGGGTTGTGAGAAACCAATCTGGCTTAACTGGGGCTAATTGATAACTGTGAAAGCATTTGTGTAAGTTTTATGGTGCTGAGTTTGACATCACAAACGTGGCTTTACTGGAAGATATGTCTCTTCTTGTCCCATTCCTTCCTTCTGCTGCCGCCTCCCCCTTTTGCTTCATGCTGAGGAAAGCACCGCAGTGGAAGATTTTTCCTAAGAAGGACACAGCAGTGCCTTCTTCCTAGGCTCTAACACGTACTTTAATTCTGATGTTCATGCTGTAAGAGCAGCCTCCCTCACTCAGGCCAGGGACCTCTCCCTCTGACCAGCAGCAGGGCTGGCTCGGGTGGAAGGCAGCAATGAGAGTGGTGGGATAAGGTGTGCACCTCCACAGTCAGAATTTTGATTTTGGTACGCAGTCAGGCATCTGATACTTCTAATGCATTCACTGCCCTATACCTGATGCCCACGGAGCTGACCCCACTGCTATGTTTTTGGATGTTTGACGGATAAAATGTTACTTTCTAGTGGAAAAAGTCTCCTCACAGTCAGGATTTCAGCTCTAAGGTGACTGCTACTGATAAGTAGTATCTGACTGCTATATGCAGTAGCACAATGGTGCAGAGCACTGAAGCTGAAAATATCAAATAAATTGAGCACTGCTAATTATAAGCATCCCACTATTTACTGTAAATACAATTTCAGAAAATATCAAAAGCTTCTGAATTAAGCATCTGTCTTTTCTGTGTTGGTTTTTGGTTGCTGGGTTTTTTTTAATAGAATGGAGAAAAAATTACTTAAGTGTTGCCTTGGGATGAAGTAAAAATACTTCTCCTGAAGGTCATTTTGTTTGTTTTCCCATTATCCTATAGTGGAGGAAATAACATTAAATAGAAAAACACAACTAGAATCATACTTCCTTGGCATGTAGCAAGCCTTGTTACATTTCTCTCCCTGCCTGTGAATGCAATTACACTTCTCTTTAGAAAAGCTCTTAAGTTATCTTGACTTTACAATGGCTTATTGATTACACTTGTTGTTATTTCTTTTACTCTAATTTACTTCTAAATATGTGCATGTCCACTTTTTATTATCATTTTCTAAAGTGCTGTTCGCATGAAAGCCATGATTTCTGTGAGAAGAAATCTATGTATTTGATAAAAGAAGGGAGAATCTTTGTGGTTTCTGAGGTTTGAAATAGTATGGATATACTGATTAAAGCGGTATATAGTGGCAAGATATTTTTCTTTTGTGAAGAATCTTAGTCTGTGCTTCTCTCTACAGTATTACTTTCCTCTCTCTTTTAGAAAATCTAAGCCCTCACTCAATACTTCTAAAGCCAAGGAAAGCTGGAGACAGTTAAAAAAAAAATCTGTTCTTGGCATATGGAAATGTTTAAGTCTTTGTTTAGAGGACTGCATCTGCACTGAATCCAACAGAACTAATACAGTAATTTGTACTTCTGTCCCTTGCATTAAAAATATTATAAAGAATAGTCTCTTTTTGTTCTCATCTTAGTTACCAAATGATCCATTGGTGTATTTAACTTTAAGCCTGTAAATGCTTCCATTGGCTTTGGTGATATGACACAACCCTCTTAAAGCTAAACACACACCTGAGTGCTCTGTTGAATCAGAAGCAAGAACAGCAAGAGTGCCTTAAACCACTTAGCCTGGTCTTGCACTCCGTAATTCAAAATTTCCAGCAATTTCATGAAGATCTTGTTCCAATAAAGACAGCATTATCAGACCTATAGTTATTTCCAGGTAAAATAGTATTTCTGACTCAAACACAAATGTACAATTTCAAGGAAGAAATAGTCATATAAGAACAGAAGGAGATATTTGAGGGATTTTTTTGTGTTGTTTTCTTTTGCTTTTAATCAGCAGTCGTTTAACTCAATCTGGTTTGTGGCTACATATGCCAAAATGAAGTAAAATATAAGGATTTTGCTTTCTAGAATTAAGTCCCCAGGCAAGGAACAACAGCTGGAAAATGTGTATGTTTGACTGAGTAGGTTTGTTTGTTTGTTTTTTCTTAACAAGAACTGTGTTATCTCTTAGCAAAATGTTTTTCAGCAAGTTCCACAAGTTACAAAAGGCCTTTCAGAAATAATGTTTAAAGAATAAAGTGTTCTTGGAGAATGACTTGCTGAAAGGTAAATACAGAAGTAGTTTTGAGAAATGTGGATGCCAAAAGAAGATATTTATTTTCCAAACGACAATTTAGAATCCAGTGAAAATATATAATGCTGTTCACTCAAAAAAAAAAAGACGGAGGCTTTATAATGCAAGTTTCTAAGTCAAGACAATTATTTTGAAAATCAGTAGAGAAAAGAAAAAGAAAAATTGGGTTTGTATCACTTGTATTACCAATTTTAACAAAATGGTGATCCTGTAGAAAATATCACATGCAGTGCCAAACCATGTCAAATTAACAAAAATCTTTTCACTGACTGCAGTGTGCTTTCTATGAGATTCGTCATTAACTATGCATTAGTTATAAATAATTCATTTTGGTAGATAATCGTGCAGTAGAGAAATACTAGCAGCTTTTAAAATTGTCAGTAATGTCAGTTGGACAAAATGGCATGTGTTCGGCAAGTCATCTTGCTGTCCTTAGCATGTATTTGTGTATTATAGAAGAAATGTTGACTGTGTTCAGAATGCAACAGCAATATGCAAACTTTGAAGCACTCATATGAAAATGGTATCAGTCCTTTCTTTAAAAGGTGGATGTGTCTTTATGGTCAAAGGGGTTTATTTTACATGTTGCAACCAAGCCTGCCTGAGGCTAGGTAGTGCTGTGTCCCTCAGTTCATTGTTTTTCCCCTTCCTGGCTCCCCTTAAAAGAAGGGCTGTGTAATCCTGTGAACAACTGGTTACAGTGAATGGAGGGAGTGGTTGTGTCAGGAAATCTGGTGAGACCCAGGTTGCAAACCTGTATCACAGAGAAGTTACCTCTCTCCTTGGCATGCACCCTTAGGTACTGGGTTGTTAATTTTTACTATGCATATAGTAATCCTATTAGAAAGATTAGACATTGCTTTCAGGAAAGGGATGTTAGTGGCTAATACACAAATAGTATTAGTAATAGGTTTTAATAACTACTGTGTACAAACCAGTGATTACCATTTCTGGTAATTACTATGTCATAAATCAAATTTGCTGCAAAGTGAAAGGAATAAAATTACAATTATTGTAATAAAAAATTATCATTGAACATTAAAGGGTAAAAAAGAATCATGAGTAACAGCAAATTTTTAAGGCTAGGCTGAAGGACACACAAAGCAGTCGCTCACGTACAGTGGACTAGGCCAGTGGTCTTTTGGAATGGTGGATTCTGGAAATTAATGAGTGGGAGGAATGCATGTGATACGCCTCCCTTCACTTGCCATGTATATTTGTTCGGAGAGTATATCTCAACTGATGTGTGGGAAATGGTGCCACAAGCTCGTGTAGCCTTGTCACACTAGGAAAGGTCTGACTTGCTTGGCTAATTGTGTGTGTAGCCAGGTTAAGCAGTGCCTGATAGATGGGAAGGAAATGCAACAACTGACAAGGCGTGGGTATATGCAAATACCTGCAGGAAGGGGTGGTTTACTGTTTATGGGAAGTGACAGAACTCTAAAATGACCTACCTTACTGAAGAGAGATGAGAAAGCAAGGTACAGAGAAACAGTGCTGTGACTGAGAAAAAAAGCCATAGGAAACTGGGAATGTTTTGTTTGACAAATCCCTAATTACAGTTATGCTGGGAGAAAAGAGTGGCAGCAGACTAATTCTACATGAAAGGTTTTGCATAACTGCAATGAGAGTCTATAAGATTTTTTTAAACCTTATTCTTTAGAGTTGAAAAACATCTTTTTTTAGACTTAATGTTTGTTACCTTGATAAACAGTAAAATGCTGCCACAGCAATTACCTTGATGATAAAGTCTGTAGACAGATACTTCCTGTGTTCATTTCCTGCCCAGATAAGTCGCAAAAATCAGGGACTACCAATACAGGAAATGCTTTCAATAGGAACTTCCTATCTGTTAATATCTAATTCAGTGAAAAGATCTAAGCCCTTCTTGTTTGATATAAAGGTAATGTTCTACCTGTTATTATTAAAACATTAAACAGCCACAGTACAACTCATCTGTTGGTGTAAAACTTTAAGGCCAAAGCTGTTACACTGGACTATGAAATAGCCAGGTTGGTGGTTTTTGTCACATTTTCCACTACTGCAGGTCAGGATGCTTCAAAATACATTGTCATTCTGTCAGATGAAAAGTAAGCAACCTCCCTCCAAATCCTTGTTGTCTGCATCCTTTCCTTATCTGTATGCATCACCAAAGAAAATACATGTTTCACTAGTCCTTGAGGTAGACTTCTCCAACGAATAGTTGACAGCATATTCTAGACATATTTAAGAGTCACAGCCATCTCTTGCAATCCACAGTGACATATACATTCAACCAAAATGACTGAAATGGAAATTTTGCCTCGCTCTACAGGGAAATAAAACCTTGACTAACCTGTATGTTTGAACTTCTGCTAAGAAAAAGAAACTTGGAGCAAGAGAAAAGTAAACAAAGACAGAAAGCCTCCATTGCTGAGCATAACTTCAGGGTAATTGCTTTCAGGCGCATGAATAGAATGAATGAAGATTTACAAAACCTGAAGTGAAATTGGCCAAAATGAAGTTAAAAGTATTTGGCCAATGGCCTGACTGGAGCCAAATTATTCAGGAGCTTAGCCCAAATTTTGTGCTTTGTTTTGCCACTGATTCCTCTGGAGTCATTCCAGTTTTCTGCCACCGTGACTGAAATTGCTATCTTGGCCCTTCTGCATAGAGCTGAGTAGTCTTTTGCCATTCTGGCTTCATACATGTTGCACCTTTTCACCTTTGAAGAAGAGACCCATGTTCAGTTATCTTCCCAGACTACTGTGCTACAGTTGTGTTACTACAGGCTGGGAATCTGAGGTTGGATTTACAGACCCTTCCAGAGACAGTGGTGAATACATCACTTGAAGCACTGTCTGTCAAATGGGAGAGCAGGTCAGGTGGGGACTGGACCCAAAAGCCAGTTACTGCAGATTGTTTCTGCAAGTTGGTGTTAGTTTTGACAAGTAACTTCCACAAGGCCACGGATGAAGGAGCTCTAGGAAGTTGCCCCTTGGCTTTAGGTTCACAGAAGTGTTGGGAAAATATACGCTTTGTTCTGAAAGCAATGTTCCTCGGACGTGGTTAGTCAGCTCTTATCTACTTACATACATTTTTAGTATTGTTAATCTTTGGCTTGTTCACATCAGCTTCCCTCATGCGTAAGGTATTCCCTTGGAAGTACTCAAACTTGTTGCTTTTTACTAATCAAATCAGCTCACTAAAGTGGTGGCCAGAGACATTTTTCACATTATTTCCATACAGCCATTACCTTTTAAAAAATTTTCCTGCAATTTGTCATCAAGGCACCATTACATGTACCGTTTTCATGGAATTCAGAATCTGATTGTTTAGTCTATGTAAAGAGGGAAAAAAGAGGGGGATCCTGTGCCTTTAATGTTGTTTATAACGGTTGGACAGAGCTTGTCAGGTGAAGGTTAATTGCTCTCCAGTTAAAGCAGTTCTCTGCACAGATGGGTTATCAGGGCTGAACACTCGTTACAAGATTAATCTCATTTCCGACAAGACTTCCCTTTCCTTCAACTGATTTTTGCTCAGCCATTGGACCTGTCACCAGCCGTTAAAAGAAGGGTGGGTTACCTCTGGGATATTAATGCTTATGTGCAGTGAAACAATACAAAGTGTGTGTCATATCGGTAGGGAACATCTTTAGGAGACAGCACATTTCAGTGCTGTTCTGAAGGTCGAGATTCATAAACAACAAGAAACAATCAGGAACATTTGTATTAACCCTCTTAATGAACACAAACTCCACCTAACCATCTGCTGGCTTACTTTTCATGCGCATTCTCTTCTAAATACAGTATTTTTTTAGTTCCAAAGGTGTAATTTCTGTAGAAAAAGTAGCCACATGTGAATGTGGAATCCAGGACACTTCTGTCCAGTTAACTGATGAATATGGCCACTTCTGTTAACACTTTTTTCAGTGAGAGGAAATATGATGACCACTTGAAGAAATTAAAACTTTGGGAGTTTTCTTTTGGACTCTATAGTAAACCTGTTGAAATTTCCTCTTTCTCTAAGCTGGAGTGAATCGGAACTGGATCCACTATATGCAGTGGGCTGCAGAAGTATAAGATGGATGTAAAGTGAGAGGAGAGCAGTGCACATCATGTTCTTAGCATAAAATTACCTTGCAAGTCAAGATTGAAGCAGATCTGCCAGTCTGGTCTAGTCTGATCCTGAAAGGTTGGATGGACTGAGTTCAAGGAAGCAAAAGCATGAACACAAATGTCTCCCTGGAGTTCTGGGTTTATTTCAGGAGTTCTGATACAACCGAAATAACACAACTTGGCAGAAGTCTCTGGCTGCCAGGTTTCTTCCATGCAGCTTCAGTCAGTAAATTCCAAAACGCTAAACAAATATTCAAGGCAACAAACAGGGTAGCTCTTATGTTTCCTCAAAGTTTCCTGTCCTGGCTTTGGATCAGCACAATTCTCTTGATGGGGCTGAGTCTCTCCATTGACTTCAGTGGGCTTTGAGTCAGGCTGGGTTGCCTCAGCCAAAAAATAAAGCTCTGTGGAGGGTCGCAGGCAGCATAGTATTCACTGAACGTTCACTGTAGATGTGATCCATCAAACTGCACAAACGCATGCTAAACTGAAAGTGTCTGAGCTATTCCACTGATGTTTTGAGCTATTCCACTGTGCAAATGTGCCTTATTGTGCTGGGCTCTGCAATGGTGAGGTGATGTCATTCCCTTTCTTTTTGTTGAGCTAATGATACAAATCCAGTATATTTCATACACCTGTAGGGACAAACGTGTCTGCACATGTACAGCATTAGACAGGTTAAGTAACGAGGAGATTTTTGCCTAAGGAGACACCAGAAAATCATGTTATTTCTTCTGACTTTATAATGAAAATATAGGAAAAAGATACAAAGTGGGAGATCATCGCCTTTATCTGATAAATGCATGGCTAAAAATTTGTCATTGTTCCCATGCATGAGGCTTCTACATGTTGAAAAGAATAAGTTTGCATTTACAATATTGGTCAAGAAACAGTTATTCTCCTGAAAATGTTTCAGTGAAGGACTTAACTGAGACTTTATTTTTTAATTTCTGCTTTATAAACATTTTACAAAACTAACAAGTTATATAAAAAATAGGGATTTGTTAGAAAGTGTCTATCATCTACAAGCTTCTGACAATTTCCTAATTTTCTTTTTTGTTTTCTTTTAATCCTCAAAGTAGTCTAATAACCTTATTGCTGGATTCTTAGGGGTTTTTAAATACTGGTGGGACTAAAAATAGATTCTCCTTTGATTTAGAATCCACAGGTTTTAAGGAAACATACTCACCACAGTTACAAAGCTGAAATGAAAGATAGACAGGAATGTAACCTCTGGATGTCATACTCTTCAGCAGTATGCATTCAGAGCCAAAGAAACTCAAGTAAGTGGATTCCATTACTAGTTCTAATAAGATAGGAAAAGTGCATAGTAAATCTTTACAATCTCAACTAAATCATTGGTGCTTTATGCCAAAGGAGGCAAGTTTAGCAGAAAGTCTTTAAGTGGACCAGGTTGAAATTTACAGGGTGGGAGGGGAAGGGGGGGGAGAGGGGGAGCCCAGGAAAGTACCCAAAGTAGCTTGCTAAATCTCTGTTTAGAGCCCGAAATAAGGATCTTGATTTTCCAAGGTGCTGATTAACTTGAGAGCGCCCACTGTTTCTGCTGAAAGAAAACAGAGACTTTGGAAGGGTCTAATTTAAAAAAAATAAAAATGCTACTTGTCAATGTGACCTTTCTAGAAAATTAAGGAAAATTTCAAGAGGTTAGATTTTCTTTTTTCTTAGGAAAAGTATTTGCTTAGTAAAATAATATAATTGAAAGTTGAAGACAGTCTGGAGATGAATTTGGGCAAAGTGGCTTTTCTGTGCTTATATTTCTTGTTACTCCTCCCAACCTGTAGTTTTAACCAGCTGAAATGGTAGACAACTTCAGTTTTGCAAAACCTCTTCTTTATTTTCCCTCCCACCTTTAATATACAAAACAAGGGTTGGTTTTGTTTCACAAAGTAGCAACTGTTTGCTTTTGAACTCTTCAGACCTTTTGTTTGATGGTGTTGTGTTAGGTTTTTATTTACATGTTTATCAATGACATACTTTTGGTCAAAAAATTGCCTATAAATATTGCTACTCATGCAACGCTTTTGCATTTTGTTTGCTTGCTTAGAATGGGAAGCTTTGGCTCCAAACATTCAAAAATGGGATACTGATGAACAATGAATTGCAAAACTGCTTGGTGGGCAAATGTGTTGCAGACTTGACTTAAAAATTTTTTGAAAGCTGCATTAAAATAGATTTCACAAATCTGTTGAAGTAAAGCACAGTCTACAAAATGTATGTGTAAATTATGCACTTTTAACTCATTTTACATAAATTCTTTCTTCATGATGGTACCCAGGTCCTTTCCAATTAATGTGAATATTAAATCTTATCTTTCTTCAGATTTACTTTTTTCTCCCACATCTTCATCGCATACTTAATCTAACATTTTGGACACCAGATGAGACCAAATTCAATCTGAAGAATGTTTGCCTTCTAAGCTTGGGCTTTCACAGGGCTGTTTTCCTCTTTCCTTTGTTTGGCCTCAATATCTGTCAGTCTCAGCTGCTTTTTGGAGGATACAGCTTTTGCCAACTCTCACAATTTTTATCGGAAATCTTGTGATATTTAGTGATTTTCTTAAAGGGCAGTTTCTTAAATTATGTGAATACTTGAGGACTTCAGTTTTCATTGACAAAAGACTCTAGTACTACTACACTAAAGGCTTAAAAGCCAGAAGGCAGATCCAAAGTGCACTCCTTTTAAGTGCTCTCTATTTCTGAGGCCTGACTTAGAGACTTGGACCATTTTATGTAATAGGGCTGAACTCAGCACAGGGTAGAGAGGCCCTGCAGAACTACACATGCTGCCTGGACATTGCTTACATGCTTCTTAAGGGCCTGCATGTCCCGTTAGTGCCACTTAGGTCTTGACCTTATCCTGTGTGCAGAGGTAGATGTCACACTAAATGAGCACCTTGCCAAAGGGTCTGATGAAGATGAACAGTAACTTGGCATTTTAGGTTGTGCTTTTTAATTAGTAAAAATAATGTACCAATACATTTTTGTCATAGAATCATAGAATCAACTAGGTCGGAAAAGACCTTTAAGACCAGCCATTACTGCAGGACTTCCAAGACCACCGCTGAACCATACCACTGAGGGCCTCATGTACACGTTTCTGGTTTGTAAGCTGGGATTCAGTTGGATTCTTGTCATCAGATGTCCAATATTAAGTCTTAATCCTGAAGCTGTGCAAAAATAAAAGTGAGAAATGTATTTTCTGCATAGTGTCTGACAAAAGCTTCAGATCATTTTTTTTTAGTATGAAAATATCTGATGTTTATAATATCACAAGTAAAAATGCACATCTATATATCTTAGTAGCAATTTTCTCTCCAAATATTGTAGTTTAGGGGGCATGAAGGCTTTTATAACAGTGTAAAGGACCAATTAAGGAGGCTGGTAGGTTGTTTGAGAAAGGTTGGAGTTACATGGGGTGTGTGTGAGCCCCAAGGCATTGTTTTCTTTTTTTTTCCTAGCTGCTCTTCTGTTCCTTTCTTTAGCGAAAAGAGGAAGACTCAGAGAAATTCAGCAGGTTCAATAAGAAGATAAAATATTACAAAAGTTTCTAGATGAAAGTTTCAAGATGGAGGTAGAGAGAAGTGGGGCATGATAATGAAATTAAGGTGACAATAATGGATGTTATTGTGTGGGGTTTTTTTTCAATAAAGATACTCAGAATTCATGAGATGATAGCTTAAAAGTAATTTCAGGAATTTCAGGGAATAATATGGTTTATATTGCTTGCCTTATCTACCTTCCAAACCTTGAAATTCACTTTTTTTTTTTTTTTTCTTAGCTAAAATGATAACAGACTTAGGTTTTCAGCTAACTCTAGAATTTAGGTCAAAAGGAGCTAAGGTTCAGTAAGATCATGAAAGTTGGCAACTACTATTGTTAAAAAGGAAGCTTGATAAGTCCTTAGAATTAACTCTCTTAAAATCTTAGTTGCATAAGGTAACGTAAATAGGATTGGGATGATGCTGCAAATGAAACTTCTAAGTCTGATAATGACACTAAAACTAGAAGCTGAGCAGAAGCAGGAACAATGCGACTGACTTCAAAACAATTTACAAACTACGGCATATGCAACTGGAGCAGTAATAGTCAGTTCCAATCAGTGCTGAAAAAAAGCAAAATGAAAGGTGGGAAAACAAAATCTGGCAAGGAAGTACTTTGCATCATGAAGTATCCTAAGGAAGACAAAGTTTTAGGCTTATTGAAACTATCCACTTAGTATACAAGGGATACTAGCAGAAAAAAACAGTCATTATACTCTGAATTTTCATGATGGTAAGCGTAAACTGTAATCTCCAGTACTTTAGAGACCATTTTAAAGCACCAGACTTGTATAAATAAATGAGAATGTGGCCATGCAAAGAAGAACAGAGGCAAATGCCCAGAGAATCTAAAGCCCAAAGTAAAGCTATAAATTTGCATTTGCTTTTACAGAATAGTTGGCTGTTACAGAAGACTTTTTTGTGCTAAAACCCTAACCTTCTTTTATTTAATATGCTGGAGCTGAAGCAGAGAGCTCTTTTGCGCTCTTCAGCCACAGACACTGTGTGAAGGCCACTGCCATGCTATGGGAGATCACCACTGCCAGTGGTGCTGCCCTCTGCAAGGAGGAAATGCTTTACTTCCCAGGCACATGGTATCAGGACAAAGGCAAGCACTTCCCTACCTGCCTTGTCATTAGCAAATGTCAAAGCAAGTAATCTCTCTGTCCTAAGGGGTGTGATGGCTGTGCTGGTCCCAGCACACCCACTACACAAGTAGTCCTCAACTGATATATGTGAATACATTCTCCTTATCACACATACTGTTTACAGGGAGGTCATTTTGCAAAAGGCTTAGATAACATGTCAGAGGTTTATATAAAACTATTTGTAAACTCTGCTGGCTCAGAAAGAAACCACTATAATTCCCTGGTTTGTGCTACTTCTAAAAAGCCCCAGCAGGGCTGGCATGAATAATGTACTCAACCAGCCACTGTGTTTTCCTAAGCTATGTCTTCTGTATTTGCTGTAGTATGAATGTGTTAATATCCATCCTTTGTATTTCAGTCTGTTACCCAACATGTCCCCTAAATAACAAACTCTGATTCTATCTTCTTTTAGGTGACACAGGAATTTTAATGCAGAAGCTTGCAATAAAAGTGTTCAATTCCCTGACCTTCAATATCTTTTTATTTCTCCTTTCTCTTTTAGTATTCCTTTCTGATTCACTTTCTAAGCTTCCAAGAACCTGTGGGTTTGCTGATCAAATGTCAAAACAGATCTCTGAACTAAAAATAAAATTAATATTTTTTTAAAGTTAGCTTTGTACACTGCTCCACAAAATCACACCTCATTTGTCTCCATATATTGAAGTCTTACAAAGCTAAGTGATGGATGCTCTGTCATAAAAATGGTAACCACTGTGGATATCTTCAGCACACCAAAGTTCTCATGACCATTACCTTGATTGACTGACCTTCTCAGTTTCTCTGGTTGACTTTGTTGTACGCCAGCCAACAGCAGAATCCTCCAGCCTCACAGACTTCAGACTTTTTTTTAATCATCCATTCTCTAGATTTCTTTGATCTCCTTTAATAATGCTCCATCTCTTCTTCTCTTTTTCACTCATATTGCAGTTTCTCTGCTCTACGTAATCCTCAGTTGCCTTCAACTTCTAAACACGCTTCTGAACTACAACACTGGTTTCACACAGATTCTGTCTTCATAGAAATATCTTACACCCCTTTCCACCAGAAACACAGTTACCTGACTCTGCAAATTTAGGCCTTGTTGAAATGCTTGTAAGAGTAGCTTGCTCATATGGGAGTATCCTTTAAATAATGATAATAAAGTATAATCAGTAATCTGCTAACTACTCCTGTTGTTGCTGGCTAAGTACAGGACATTTTACCTTTTTTAATTCTCATGTTCTAAGGCCAGTGGGAACAGAGAGTTATGTACCACCAATGAATCACAGCAAGTTTTGTCCATGCATGATCCTATTGCTAATGACTTGGGCAGAGCACTAGAAAGGAGGCTTTTCAGTTATATTCAAAGACCCACCGTATACCTTGAAAAAAATTGCTATTTTCAGAAACAGCTGCTTTTTTTCAGATTCCCATCTGAGATACTTTCATTGTGATTTTCAGAGCTTTTCTATTTCCCACAGAATTGATATCATTACTAACCTCTCTGCACTTCTAATCTGGCACAAAATAGGACATTATATTACTCAGTTGCTAAAATTTCATAGGCTGCCACAAAGCTCAGTTAATGGTGAAGTTGTTCTAGTGTTTCGAGAAACACCTATAAATTAAAGGCTATTAGCACTTATTTGCAAATAGTTCTATTTATGTCAATAGAAGTGCTCATATTAAAGACCAGTGTGGAATGCAGTATTTTTAGCTGACAGTTTTCAGTGCCAGAATTGGCAATTCCACCGAAACCTAAAAAGTATTGTAAGAGATAGAAAAATATCCTCAGGGATCTTACTAGAAGTAATGAATCAGAAACACTGGATTTTGTGAACTGCATAAATAAGAACTGAATTTTAAAATAAGTGGTATAAAAATTATTTGTGCATGTGACAAATGTAATATTTAGTGTACTTAACGTACAAAAGCCTATTTGTAGAAAAAAGTAGAATATAAAAAGATGCCGCAGGAATCTTAAATGTTTCTAGCAAACATTTTTTCCATAGTCGTGACTGAAGTCTGAAGCTTCAGAGGGTAATAAACAGCTTTAAAACATGCCAGGTCAGTGATGAAATACTCAACATGAGGAAGCAAAAATCTTCCTGAAGCCTTAGATCTGTTTTCCGTATCCTTACAAAAGAATTGGTTTCTGAAGATCTGGTTTAGATTTTTGTCTTTCTGGAAGTGTCTTATCAGAAAGATTTTGTATATTTGTAAGACATTCAGAAGAGCCAGAGTCCTCTTACTAAAACCAATTATGTGTTTCTGTTAATCCTGATGGAACAAAATTATTTTGTTCACCTTGAATAATAATTTTGTTTGGTAAAATTAGTGTTTGAAATCATCAGCAATCAGTTTGTATTTGGCTGGCTGTGGAATTCAACTCTTCAGAAATTCATGCTTTGAACTGATGCCTAGTGCAAACATGGATACTTGAGGCTGGGCATTTACGCGTGTAATTATTTGCTTGACTTGCAAATGCATTGACCACCCATTACTACAAAAGCCTCATCAACTGGATGTGTTCCAGGTGAATTGAATGATATCTTAAGGATGCTATAAGACTTTCCTTGCTCAAATTCCAATCTTCAGTCTCTCAAGCTCTCAGAGGGAAACTAAAAAATAAAAGCCCACCTTCCTGTGCTCATGTCAAGTGTTGTTACCAGCTTACTGTTGCCTTTGTCTTACCTCAGCTGTTGGCAGCTCCTGACATTATCAAAAGTCAAGCCCCAGTGTTGCAGTAGGGCAGGAGGATTCCGCACAAGAGGAATAAGATCCATCTTCCCTTTGGTGTGATGTGCTGCATTAGAGAATTTGCCTGAGCAGGAGCCTGCAGAGATATTCCCTCCCACCCTGTGCAGGTATCTATATCAGGGAGAGTATGCAGCTGACAGGGGAAAGCAGGAGGCCACCATCACCACTGCATATCGCATATTGCACTCCTGCATATTCTCAACACTGTGAGGTCCAGGAGCTGTCCTGGGCCATCGAAAGGCATTTGAACGTGGAGAGATCCATCCAGTTACCCCTTTGCCACCATGATGTTGGCACAGAGAGGGAAATCAGCTAGAGTGGAGCCAGAGAAAACAGCTGCAGAGAGAGAGGACAAGTACAAGTCATTTGTATGGTTTTAGCTGGGTTTGCTCCAGGCTGCTGAATAGCAATTTGCTTTTCCCTCCCCCTTCCTCAGTCTCTTCACCTCCACTCCACTTCTTGCCTGACATGCATAGTAGCCTTTCTATTATCTTCTGTGTAGCTCATTCTAATTGAAAAGTAACTTCTGTCACAACCGTGACAGTCACACTGGTCACACCATGCACTTAACTTGTGCTTTGTATTTATTGCCCTCAACTTGTGTCCCTTCTGTGTTAGCTGCTAGTGTTTTGTGACAAACTCTAACTACTGCTTTGCCTTAGTTCTGTGCCTAAGATAGCAGTTCATTTATTTCTTGCATCTAGAACTGCATTAGCAGTCATGGTTGCTAAATACTATTAAGGCCTTTGAAAGATCCTTTTTGTTGTAGTACTATGACAGTGTATAAGTCTGCAGTAGGAAGTCATTATACCGTGACATGAGTGTTGCCCCATATCTCCTTCTCTGTAGAGTATACCTTTCATAGTAATGCCAGGTCTTGCTGACACATGGTAGTGTTTTGGGCTGTGGGTTTTAATTACAATTGACTGCAAATTCTGTGGTTTTGCATCTTTTACCAATAGAAAAAAGAAATTAACTACTTTTTTATTCCACTGCAAATGCAGTGTCTTCCTACTCAGAGATTTCAAAGCTGGTTGATTCTTGATTTTGTGAAAAGCATTTTAGTTGTTGTGTTGGTTCTTTCTTACTTGTGTAAGAAGTTGTATACAATGTTTCTTTCTTACTTAATTGTCATGGACAGCAGAGCTGAAATAATTTGTTCCTGTCTTACTTTTATTCCTTCTTTCTTCTTTTATATCCTTGACAAGCCCAATATGGAAGCAGGATTTTAAAATAGCATAGTGACATTTATCATTGACTTCTACCACGTGTGTTTCAATGAGCGGTATGCACTATACCTGTGGGAGTTTAGTGTATGGGTTTGCTTGGTTTACTGAATACTGGGAACTTTGGAGATTGCTCAGGTCAGACTGCAGCTAAATCAACATGATCTTCTGGTTTTCCCTTCTTACAGAACGCTGTCTCATTTTGCTTTATTTAGTCCATGCTTTCATTTTATTAGATTGCAGAGAAGCATAAACGGTGTCTGTTTACATTCCTTACTGATTCAACTTGAAGTTATGACCAAGTATGGCTGAGTAGTCTATAAAAATATATGGTAGTTTCTGGCTCTCAGACATATAAAGGTGTTCCTGGAAGCTCAAAACCCAGAGTGCAAATCAGTTAGTCCTCTCGATGATTTTGAAACCTCAAACCCTTTGAAATAGTTGGCATCTTGCCTGTTGCATATTTACAGTTACACAACTCTTCCTCTCTGTGACTTTTAAAAGTTCCTCCTTCCTTTCTCCTTCAAGTCCTTGGGCAGCATCAAAACATCTCTCCCTCTCTCTCTTTCACCTCTCCTCAGCCCTCCCCATTCTAGCTCTCTCTCTCCTTGGTATGGCACATTGTTCTGTGGAAATGTGTTGTTCTGAGTTCACACTTTGTTTTCCTGCTGTTTTTCTGGAAGCTGGATGTGGCACGAAAGATACGGGAATAGCTTGTAGGAAATGAGTTGTTTGGGGAAACAATAAAAGAGAAACAGCCTGCATACCTCTCCTGTATGTTTGAAGGTATAGCATACAGTATATAAAGGCATTTTGAGGGTCATTTTTTAATGCAGACGAAAGAAAAATAAAATCTTTTCTTTCAGCATATCTTAAGTTTTGCATTCACACAGATTCACTTCATATAGTAATACTTATTAGACACTTGGTCTTACTATCGAGGTATGGAGAAAAACATCTTAATATTTTCTACTGCTGTAGTAAATGCATCTCTCAGGCTTCTGCACTTGAGATTGTCTTAATTTCATCAATGGCTCGCTTTTCATCAATGGCAGCAGGTGGCCTTTTCCTTCTGGAGCTAAGGTTGGTGTCACTGAAAAATACAGTGAACATCAGAGCTGCAGGGCATGGTTTTCGTAAGAGTCATAATGTTGGTAATGTTGGTAAGACAAGATACTGCTACAGGGAAGAATTGCAGGATTTTTCTTGTTGCCACATCAAAGATATTACCATGTGTGTTTTCCTTTTCTTCTTCACAATTAAAAATTGGCCACAACCTGTTTCTGCTGCATGAGATTCAACAGAAAGCATGGTTGCAGAGCCACAAATTGCAAATAAAAATGAAAGTTGAATTTGTGATGTAGTTTTCATAAAAAAGGGAAAAAGAATGATAAAAGTTAATTTCGTGCAATAATTAATATTCTGTGATTTTGGATTGGTGATTTTGTTTAGAAAGATATTGCTTAAAATTGCTTAAATGAAGTAATAAGTTTAAAAGGAAAACCACAGGTGTATTTGCAATTAATTTTGGTTTTACTGTCACAAAGCAATTTTTTCTTTGTGAGGTTTTCTTGCTGTGGTTGTTCTATTTGTTTTGGGACAAAGAAAGGGCATTCACTCCAGCCTTTGTCTGTCAGAGGTATGAAACAACCTTTTTCTTCTGATCCATTGGTTTGGCTACCTGTCTAACTGCTATATACTGAAAACCATACTAGACTCTTTGACTGATCTCATAGTTAATGTCTGAGCTAAACATAACAATATCTTTACTTTATACTGGTTCAGCATAGCAGGTTAAATGTGCTTAAACATAAGCGCACACTTTATTGTAACTTTACTTAGCACTCTCCTGAGTTAATCTTTGCATACACAGAAATGACATAATACTGTGTGTGGCATTCAACCCCATATTAATTTCATTAGTCATGCTTTGTGGCAAATGATTAAAATAACGTATACTGGAGTATGAAGCAAGATATTCATTATAAACAATTACAGGAAAGTGTGTGAGGCTATACACTGTAAAGGTTATCGTGACAGGAAGTCATATTTTACATACACAGTGGGCCTACTTGGAAAGTTCATTCTGAATTTAGAAAGATTGCCCATCTAAGCAATATTCTAGGTGTTCATAAAATGGAGATTGCCATGAGAAACTTATAATACTATATGTATATGTTCAGTGTATACATGGAAGATGCATAATAAAAGGTGGCTGAGAAGAAGGAAGAATAATGTAAACAAAACTACTTTCTCTTAGCGTTATGCAAAAATGGAGAGTACTCCTTAATGTAGTGAATTTTTAAAAAGCAATAGCAATTTGCATTTTAATTCCAGTTATCTAATGCAGAGAAGTCAGCAAAAAATATCAAGACAAATGCACTTGGAAGTAAATAAAAGCATCCATACAAATAAAGATGGCTTAAGCAGTTTGCAAAAGCTGTCAAACAAGGAATTAGTAAGTGTTGGATGCGATAACTGTTCTTTAAATAGGAAGGTAAGAATTTTAAATGCATCTGAAGGTGAACATGGGGGAGCATCTGAGACCTTGTCAGCCTGATGCAGCTGGCAAGAGGATCTCCAGCTCCAGAGGGTCCCTGAAGAGAAAGCTGAGTTGCAGAAAAGCACCCCTGCAGATGCCCAAGAAGGGTTCCTCCTCTCTTCCTAGGCTGATTGCTGAGCCGGGCTGCTGGTTTGAGAGGGCTAGCCAGATTTAATGGAGAACATGCCTAGTTTTCTTTCCCACTATTTCTTTGGGGTAGCTAAAGGTACATTTGGAGCTAAGGTCCCCCATAACTGCAGTCTTTCCAAGCAGAATGTGAATCATCACACACACGCGCACAGGGGTGCGCACGTGCACAAACACCACACACAGAGGTACCACAGGGAAGTGATGGGTCACCTAGAAGCTCAGTTCATGGCCATAATCCAAGTGTTATTTCCTTAACGCTTTTAGACATTTGTAAAAGACAAAGGTTCACTGCAAACGAAACTAATTTGGATGCTCTTTTCACTTTTACCCAATATTTAATTGTTTCATCGATTCAATAGCTGCAATGATCTCTTCATTCCTTCTATATATTTCTCATCACTCTGCTGATGAGTTTATCTTTGGCACATAGTATGCCTTATAGAAGAGTGTTTCAGTACCTGAATTATTTTTACTTTAAAATTTGTTTGGAAATTGAAGAAGGATTATCTAAAAATGTGTGTGTACATATACTTATGTGTGCATATATATATATAAAATTGGCATATATAATGATGTATAGAAATAAATATGTGGTGGGTCAGCCCACTACAGTTAACAAATATTGAATTTAGTATAAATGTAATGTGTAATCTTGCAGTTTGGGCTAAATGGCAAGAAAAAGAACTGCAAATGTTACCCTTTTGTGATAACACTGGACAAGTCTTTTGAATGAGGCAGAAAATAATCATGTGCTATCTTTATGTTAAGGGTTTTCTCAATAAAGTTTCCAAAACCAAAGTACCAGAGCAGTTAACGTGCTCAAGCAAAGCCTTTAGTTCTGGACAATTGACTAACTCTAGCAAATGCATAGTAATCCTTGAAGACATCCCATTCAAGCTGCCCATGAAGCCAAAGATTTTAAGAGAAACCAAGGAAAGGATAGGCTTGCATGCCTAGTGTGGGATCAGTGTCTTGTTTTCGGGTAGCTGCTTTGATCCCGAGACTCTTTCCCAATACTATTTTGATCTAATAGCAAAAGTTCATAGCAGGTGTGGCATGCAGCCGCAGTTCACTTCCAGTTGGGCTGCTGGCTACTTTAGAAACCTGACACCTGTTTTGCCAAAGAAATCTTTGTTTGAAAAATTTCTGAAAAAGCCCCCAGACATTTGTATTTTTTAACAAAGTAGAATGTTAGCTGTTCCTTCAGAGTAATAAAGTCCTATACTAGAAAGGCAAGATAGAAGCAACAGGCTAGCCCTGGCTGTGGCAGAAATGGAATTCTATATCCAAGTTCTCCCAGTGTTTTAGACATTTTGAAGCCTTAGAGATTAACAGCCCAGAAGGAAAAAACTTCAAGTTCATAACTGACAATACTATCAAAATTAAAAGGAAGAAAAGTCTATTGTATTGACTGAAAAAAGTCATTCAAACTTCAGTGTTACAGCTCTTTATGTAGATGGAAGTACTAAAATAAGCATACAAAGCTATAGTTTCTTAAAAATGTGCATACAATATACAGTCTGCAGGATACAATTGTATTGTTTTTACCACTGGGGAATTAAAGTTGACGTAATTATTCAGGAATATGTATTCTGAACCGGACCGATCATTGTGCTGCTCCAGCCCTGCAGCCACCTAATCCTGACAATTCAGCTGCTGGTGCATCAGATAAAACCTGATGTTGCCTGAGCCTTTGAGTTGCCAGCACTCTGCTCATACAGAAGGAAAATCAGAATCAGATTCATCACTGTGTAGCACTAGCTTGTCTGCTTCATTTCCTAGGCTTTTATATACAGCCTTGTGAGTTTTGAGGTCCACTTTCAGCCAGAACCTGGTGCAGTTCTTTGGTGGTTGGGCATGAACAGATCTACTTCCAGGCATACCCCTCTTGAAGTCACTTGGGCATTGAACATGCACTGAAGCAGATGTATGATGGAGGCTTTCATCACTGCATTTGAACAAGCCCACTGCATTGCTTTGATAGTGCTCAGAGCACGAGATACATATGAAAGTTTCCTATTTCCATTTATTAACTCTTGGTTTGGGGTTAAACTATTCATTTACATTTTACTGCTAGTTAAAGACTGCAGATGAAATAATTATTAAATGGCAGATCTTTAAATCAGGTGCTTATGGACAGTTCCTCATCTCTGGAAGTTACTGTTTCATCAACTGTACGTGGTGTGACAATTTTAATGTGTCAGATGCAGGGTAGTCCCAAATATGGCATGGAGCTTGGAATGAAGGGGATAGGCTTTCTAAGCAAAAACCCAATTTTATGCATTCTTACAAAAGGTTCCCCTTCTGCATTAGTGGAATGATGATTTTTGTTTTATTTTATGCAGCACTTGAGCAACTGGAGTGAATGCCTTATTCTACAGATATTACCCTATGATGAAAGGAGGTATCTAAAATAGCTTGGGCAAAAATAGGGTTTGCTGACATGTCAGTAATGACTGTATATTAGAAATGATGATAAAGCACCGCAGTCTACATTTGAATTTATAATGTTTCAGAATTTGTTCATTAAGACACAAAAAGTTAAACCTTTAGGCTTAGCCATGAGACCTCTATTCACATTACTTATCCTGGTGAAGCCAGAAGGATGACTTAAACAGAGGGCTGAAGGATCAGTCCTTAAACATCTGCTATTGTTTCCCAGAAATGAATCTAGCCTGCAATTTCATAACATCATTTTGATGGATGTTTGATTATTCCTTTTTTCAAGTGGGACTGTGGCAGTGTCTCTCCTTTGCTTCCAAACGTCCTTTGTGTTTTTCTCAACCAGAGGTGAAGATAATCAGATAAGTGTCAGCACTGGGCCTGTGTTTGGATTAACACTGACTACCCAAGTGCTCTTTGCAAATACGTGGAGGATGTTAGCTGAGCTGGCAATAAGATTCTCATGGGTGGAGGTGAGGACAACATCTGTCTTTCCTATCTTGTACTTGCCAAGGGTTTTTGTTGTTCCTGAACTCTCTCATGAATATAATATGTGGATTTTTGTCTCATCTAATGAATCCAAGACTCAGAAATTTAGAAGGAAAACATATTCCAGATGTGTGCTACAATTCCTGACTCAGGTGACTGCATTTTAAGTAGTAACCTTTTCCAGTATGTTCCACACACCATATTGAATAACTTACAAAACCTCTACTTTAGTGTACGGTCAGAAGAGAGTTGTAAGAGCATCATGATTAATAAGCTATAGCAAGGCTGAAACATCAATCATTTGCCTGCTGTTTCACTGATTATTGCTAAATGCAATGAATCCAAGGCTTAAAGACTTGGCCTTAAAGCAGGACTGCAAATTTCAGCTAGAAGCTCTTTAAGCAGTTTAACCACAGCTTGCTTTATCGTGTGATGCCTGTTGCAGACATGAGCAGAGTTTCACACTGGAAGACTGCCTGCTGCTCTGTGAGGTTCTGGTGGCCATCCTCACGTATGGTCTCTGTTCCAGCATGGAAATGACGTTCCTGGCCTGTTTGAAATTAGGCTTTCACTCCAGATAACAGCTTCCTAGAGCATCAGAATGTGCAGTCTGGAGAAGAGTAGAAAGAAGAGTAGCAAGCCAGAAGAGTGACTTGGTAAAGTCTGGAGTAGCTGTGTACCAAGGTGCATACCATGTGCTCTCTTGCACACTTCTGCCTGTTCTTTCTTTCAGTTACAATTGTATGTAATTGGATTGCACACAATTTCAACAAGTACATGAGGGATAGTGAGTGCAAAAAAGCATGGAAACACTTAATAAAGCTAACTGCCTGATCTTAATTGGAGCAATCTTCCTTCAGAAAATGTAGGTCCTCTCCAAATATAACTGTTTATTAGAATATTTTGACATCTTCAAAACGCACACAAGTGTGTTACTATTCTTCCTTTTAATAAATGTTTTGGTGAAAGTTTTCATATAACAGGCTTGTGTCTAATTTAAAATGAAAATAAGTCCCAGTATATCATAATTCTTCGTAGAATGGAGAATTACTTTTTCTGACCAACCGTAGACATCCTTTAAGTGATAGGAAACAGCCTGTGTCTGAATGGATTGTGGCTGTGTGGAGGTCTGAGCTCATGCTTGTGTATGTATTATTGTGAAATCAGATTAGAGAGGAACTAGAAGCTGATTACATTAATGAGGAGAAATATCATAAAACTATTGTGTTTCAAAAAATGTGAATGCAATGACAAAAAATAGATTATATAAATGCAATGATATATGGCAAACCTAATTAAAATTTCTCAATTGGAGTGTTATCGTAAACCCATCATAGTCAAGGGTAACAGGTCTGTTTTGGTGTGTGGGGTTGCAGACTCCAACAAGATGACTCTACAAGTAATATATATGTTTTACTGTCTGCAGCATCTCTCAAGGTACAATGGGGGTTGTCGCTTTATTTGTTTTTCCTCATGCATCCTCCTCTTTATGTGTAATTCTTGCCCAGTGTCCAACTGGTTTGCGGTCAATGTTTTTCATCCTGCTACTGTGCTATTGCCTGCTAGGATTTTGACAGTGCAGGACAGTATGCTCCTGATTATCAAAGTTCTAGAAACATATTTTTAGCAGCAGATCATTTGATAGATTTTGGGCAGACAGTTGGCATAAACAAAGATCTACTAAACCTTTTCTGTTACAGGGATTATGCAATAGCCCATGTAAATATTATAAGACATAAAATAAAAAAAAGAAGAAAAGCAAAACCCAGAGCTTAATACTTTGAGGTCTACGTATGCACACACATACAATGAGTGTACCTCCTGGAGATATGATTCAATTTCATTGCTGCACAAACAAGTGGAAATGGTATCATGTCTAAAGTGGAAGCTAGGTTGATGACATGGAGGGACAGCAAGCAAATGTATGTCATGCACAAAATGGCATATTCCCTGATTAGAATGAACTTCAGAAAAAGCACCTCCAGGTTAGAATGCCTCCAAAATCTTTTAAAATACTGCTGAAGTATTCTTAACCCAGTAACCATCAGCACAGACAAATTATGCGAGACAATAGCACCCCTTGTTGCCACCTTTAACCATTTCTTAAGTTTGATCAAACTTCAGGAAAAAAAGTCTTTACCCTTAAATCCTGACTTTGCATATAAAAGACAGGCCAGCTGTCATACACTGGTGGGAGCTACTTCAATCACATTTCCTGTAATTTCATGCTTGTAGGCCAAGGAATCTTGCATTTGATTAAGTAAACACCTTTGTCCTCATGACTTTATGCTTACTTTAAGGCGTTGCTGTACCTATTGTTCTACAAGTTGTCAGTCCGTTATTCTTTCATTTTTACTTATCAGTGAAGTATAGGTCAAAACCCAATAGAGAAGTCATTTTGTTCTTTATTAGTAGTATGGAAAGACCAAGTAAGAAGTACAAGTGATGAAAAGAATAAAAAACTCTCAATGAAAGAAAAGATTTTTATGTTTTGCTGGTGATGTCATAAGAGTATGTGCAGATAGGGGGATGAAGTAAAGAAAATCCATGTCCAGTATTGAGCACAGATAATGCCAACAGCTCTACTTTACCGACTTGCATGAAAGACCTTTCCTAGCTGCCACTGTAAGTTCTATGTGTTGCTTTGTTCATATAACATTATCCTAGACACTGATTACTAGAAATTAAAAGCTTTATTTCTGAGCTGTCATAAGAATATATTATTGTCATGTGAAATCCAAGATCACCCATCCACTACTAAAATTATTACCATAAAGATACCAAACTTGGGGAGATTAAAAGCATCATCTGTTTTATAATATTTATAAATGCTTACCTTACTTTAGCCCACTTACTGCTTGAAGTTGCCAAACTGCTCCAGACACAGCATTATAATGGATGATAAAAAAAGAGCAAATGAGTAATAAAAGTATTTACTAGAAATAGAACCAGCATCCATATGTAAAAAAAACCCTTGCCAAAAATTGTCAGCATTGATAGTTTTGTCTGCGTTTATATATGCCATGTGACTATTCTTTATAATGGTGAATGCTGACAGTATTTATATTGCATTTTGTCCAAAAGCTTGCATTTAGAATTATAAGAAAAGCACATTTTTAAGTCCTCTGTGTTTAGGAAATAAATACCCATACTGCTTTTTGTCAGCTGCTCAGTACAGTAGTTTGCTGTTATTGCTTTTCTTTCGCAGCTTATGTAGGATTAAGGCTTGAAGGTTTTAATTAGTAAGGTGAAATCAAGGATAGACAAGATGTAACAAGATGCATGGAAGAAGCAGTTGAAGGACATTTTCTGTTTTGGGGGATACCATATTATGTGACATTCTCGTATAAGTGAGAAATGTTTTGTATTTCTTGATGCTGTTTTTATGCTTTCCACAAATTTCACATGAGGTTGTATTGGGTTGTATGAACTCTGATGGTTCAGCATCACTGTGTCTTGCAAGATCACTGGATTCAGAAAATCCTGGGCCAGAAATCCATGGCTTTTAAGATCACTATGAGGAAGAAAGGCAGCAGCTGCCAACCTTGGACACACAGCTCCCACCTGTCTGTTGCAGAAAATGTTTTCCTTGAATTTTCAAGGACCATATATATCATCTGTAGGGGTCATTGGTAAATTGACATCAGTGGTCCTAGCTGCATTTGGAGGACAGGACAGTTGGCATGCCCGAGTCCTGGCTGGCGGGAGGAATAGCAAAGCAGATGTTACACATAGTTTCCATGTTTCCCACATTGAATCCTCAATCTCACTTATGTGCGAAAGATGGTTAAAGAGGAAGTAAGTCTAATTCTAGTTTAAACCATGTTCTTCAGTTATGCTGACTTCTCAAAATTGTGCAAAAGCTTAGACATCCAGTTCAGCTTTTGTAATGTGCTGAAGGGAGGGGTGATGCATGTCCTGCTGTCCTTCAAGACTGGCCAGCAAATATCAGTGAGGACTTGGAGTAAAGTGTCAGAGATACTTACTATCGTAAAGTACACATTAATAAGCCTTCCACGTACGGACTGACCCAACAGTGTGCAAAGTTGGCAGAAACTCAATTATTCCTACAGAGCTTTTACAGACCTTTCAGCGTGCACTAACTGATAACAGGATGGAGTACAGATCGGTGTTTGCTATTAAATCAGAGCAAAACTCCAGCTAGCAAACTGGGCTTTTTTTCTTCCTGAAATGTGAATGAAGTCTGAGTCTGTCTCTTGGGTTCATTTGTGGTTGTCTTGTTTTTGTCGTAGTCTTTAGATATTCCCATAACCCTTATTAATTGGGATCATATTTGCAGCAATTGCTGTCCTCCTGAGGAAGTTAAAATGTGTGTACTTTCCCTATTTATGCAACATAATAGGCATCCATAGCACAAGCAAGATGTACTGCCATTAGTGTTGCAAATAAATAGAAACCTCTTTTTTTGTTGTTGTTTGCAGTTATACTTGCCCTAAATAGTCATAAATTAACTTACCTTAAGTGGAGTCAAGTTTAATAGGAACCAGAATAAATTTGCTTTGTTACACGTGTGTGGGAGCATGAGAAATAATATCCATTATAGAATCATAGAATCATAGAATAGTTAGGGTTGGAAAGGACCTTAAGATCGAAGCCTGTTTTGAAAAGCTCTATTAGTAAATGGTTTACAGAGCAAAATAGCATTCTGCCTGTTGTATTTGCAAGCTTATATCTACTTTGTCCTATATAATTCACACATTCATGCATATACTGGAGCTAGTTCTTCCAAAATTATCATTTTATTTTACTGGTTTTGGATTATGTATTAGCTCTACAGTGGGGCAGAAAAGAGGGAACTGTGCAGTAAATAGTCTCAGGCATGGGATGCATTGTGATCACCTGGGAAAATAGTTACGGACTGCTAAGAAAGAAATTTCTATTTTCCTTCTAGTGTAACATTTTCTTTCATTAGTTCTTGTGATATGGTCCATGCTACTTTACTATCCAAGCACAACAAGTCCTTCTGCTGGCTCTCAGGGCAGTGTAGCCAGGGAGCAATCTTTGAGCAGCAAGGGACCAGCAGCACCTCACCCTGCTCCTCCTCACAAATCAGGCAAGTAAAAGAAATGATAAATGCATACCCCATTTAAATGAACAAATACAACTGCTGAGTTTTAGGACAGCGTGCAACTACTGGAGCTTGTGCAAATCCTTTTGTAGTAGCCAAGGAAGGCAGGAGCCTGCAGGCAGCTTCCCAGCTTCCCATCGCTCTCTCTTTCCCTTCTCCCTTCTCCACCACGTCCCCCTCTGCTGACAGAGCCACAGAGTTTTATTGTTCTCCTATCGGCTGTCAGCAGTGCAGGCCCACACAAGCTGCCTTGTGAGCATCCTACCCCAAATCTGGCTTCAATTCGCACCCCTATTCTTGGCCCCTGCACCTCCAGCCATGGCCAGCTGGCCAGGCAGCTGTCATCTGGTGTGCTGCACACGGAGCCTCCTCCACCAGCCTGGTGCTGAGGCTTGCTCCACAGTGCTGGTAGGGGCCACATTTGGTAGAGAGGGAGGTGTCAGGCTGCATCCACGTTCCACTTCATCATAGGGCAAAGCCGTAGCACTAGGGTGGGAGGAGGGAGTCGCTGTTTGGGTTACTGCCTGTTTAGACCCCCTGTGTTCACCATAAGTAGCTCCTGGAATGGGAGGCTTTCCTTGGAAGGCTGCTTTCGGAAGGGTGACCCCGGAGCATGTGTGGTGCTGGGGTGCAGCAGGAGGGTGGGAGCCCAGACCAGTTGCATGGCTAGAGAGCCTTGGCTTAGGCAGGAGGGTTCCTTTGGCAGCATCAGCCCTTCCCATAGCTTCCCAATGGCACTGCTTTACTGCCTTAACTTGGCTCCAGATAATATGGGGAAGGAATTGGTGCCAATACAAATGCATGGTGGTGGGGAGAGCAGGTGGCCCTTTCTCCCTCTGGTATGTAGCCATGATGGTAGCCACCCTGCCACTGACAGGCCTGGTGAAACCTGCCACCCTTGAGGGCCATAACTGCAGTGCTGCCGTGGGAAGGTGACTCGGGAAGCCCTTCCCACGGTGCCAGAGTGGGATGGCCAGCCAGGAGGTCCACCAGGAAGGATTGCCATGAGAGAGAGGTGGCTGATGGACGTGGTATCTCTTCAGGGCTGGTGGCAGGAACCTCTGCTGAAGCTGGCAGGGGATGCTATCAGAAAGAGCAGGATGCCTGGACTAGAGGTTGTGCCCAGCTGTCTTGGCTCCCTGTCCAGAAGGGACTTGGCCTGGGTCCCAGAGGAAGGAAAAGGAGCTCCCAGTGTGTAGGCAAGGCCTGGCTTTGATTGCTCCTTGCAGGGGCAGTTAAAGCAGAGATGGCAGCTTGCTTACTACCCTGGTGTATCTGTCCCTCTGCATTCCTGCCTGGGATGCCAGAGGTCTCAGTTTTGCTGCCTGTCCTGCCCTCTCCTTCCTCCCAGCTCCTATCCTAGGGCCACTACTCCTAAGTGTTTGGTAGTGTGCATTTGTGCATCTTCTCAGCCACTGCTGGAAAGGGTCTCCCCAGGGGAGAGGTTGTCTTCCTTCCATACTCTGATGGCATGTCTGGCACCATGAATCCTCACTTCCACTGACAGCAGTAGCATGCCTAAAAAAGTAACGAGCATTTAAGCAAGTGACCAGCTGTTCATCTTCTCGTGAGATAGACAAGCCCTTTACTGTGAAACATGGTCGTGCTGACTTCTCTTCTCTGGTCTGCAGGAAGCGTTATCAGTGGTGAGTGAAGACCAGTCCTTGTTTGAGTGTGCCTACGGATCTCCCCACCTTGCGAAGACAGAGATGACAGCCTCCTCCTCCAGTGAATATGGGCAGACGTCAAAGATGAGTCCACGTGTTCCCCAGCAAGACTGGTTATCGCAGCCCCCAACCAGAGTCACCATCAAGATGGAGTGTAACCCAAACCAAGTTAATGGGTCAAGGTAACAAGGCCAGTGTTAGCGTGGCTCAGGTTTACTTTTTCTAAAGATGGGTCTAGCTCAGTTGTCTAAATCTGAATCTAGAAGCATTTTAGTTGCCCTCAAGTACCCCACCTAGCCACCAGCTGCTGTCCTAGAAGCCCACAGGTCTGCTGCACATTGTGGGTCACACCTGCCAGCCCTATTCAGGTGTTGCTGAGGATTTCAAATGGTGCTTCAGGCATGGTCTTTTCATGAGCTTGTGCAACACCTTATTGTGTTTCTTCTTACTGAGGATAATTTTGGACGTGAACTTGCCTTACATGCTAAGTGAAAGAGTATGTGTTAAAGTTAGCAAAATGTGAGTTTGCTGTAATCTGGACCAGCAGCACTGATCCATGTAAGGGTGCGGTGTATGTGAAATAACACTCAATGGAAGCTCTGAAAATGCAGTAACTTGGGCAGTTGCCTTTTGCTCTAAATATAATCAAGCAGAGAAGCACAGGAAGTAAATTCTTGTAGTGGCAGAGGAAGTGAACTATCTATCTTTACTTTTATGTTTAATTCAAACATAGTGCCAAAAAACGTAACCGTGGAATTGGATTTAAGAAGAAACAGCATATGCAAGGAGACAAGCAGGGGAGTAGAAAGGAATAAGAACAGAAATTACTCAGTTCAACAGGCAGCAGCCACAGCATGTCAGTGCTTTAACTGTTGTCTTGGGACATTTTTTCTGTCGATTTCACTGTGAAGGAGAATTGAATTGATTAAGTGGAAAGTAATGCAGTGAAGTTGTGTATGTTGACTGGTAGCTCCCCCAAGCATAGGAGCACTCTATGGATTTCTTGCATCTGAAAAGCACAATGAAGATTTCTTTTTTTTTTTTCCCAAGGAAACCATCCAAACAAGTGCTTTCCTGTTTCAAATGCCTGACCATCAAAACAGTTTTCCTTTAGTGTTGCTGAAGGGCAGAGGTCCAGAGAGTCGGTTGCTCACAGTTGTTGGTGATGTACCAGCGAAGGCTGTGCTTCACATCTCTCTGTCACAAACACCTGCCTACTGATCTCATCTCCCAAGATCAGTTGTTTAGAAAAACCTCAACCATGAGCACTGTGGTTATTGTTCACACTTGCTGTGCTAATGTGACGAGCTCCACAAGCAGGGCAAAGTGGTTGACAGCTTATCACACCTAAAGTTCTCACTGGTAAGGATGGAAATTGTGCTGAAGTCAAATCAGAATTTCTAGTGAACAGTTGAAGATTTGAGATGCAAAGAAATAAATGGTGATCTGAAGTTACAGAGAATTGGGGGAAGTCTTCTTATAACTCCTCTTATTCAGAATTTATTCACAATCAGTTTCAGTGGGTTTTTTTCCTTTTTTTTTTTTTTTTTGTTTTGTTTTTATGCTAAGTAAATGCACAAATATAATCACAAATGGAGTATTAAGTCAAAACGAGGTTTGCCTGCTTCCTAAAGCTTACCTCTAAGTATTTGTGCTGGCGTTTCTTTAAGAGAACTAATCATAGTTTTTCACAGTGTAAACACCATAAAGTGCATGAAAGTAGATAATTAGTGTTAATTGTTACTGCGATTAGTGGTAATAATTTGTAATGTTATACATAACTGAAGTCAGTCATTCACATACTCCAATTTTGATGTTCTGACAGATATTAAGGAAGAGTCTAGATTATACAGATTCATTTGCAATTGTTGCAATCACATTTTTAAAATCATCAAGCCAGAATCTTGAATTTGCTGTCTTGGATTCCTGAAATACATACCTAACCTAAATATTAATGCTGAGTTCATGAATCACAAGTATTTGGCTGGTTCTGTAGTAGTTTAAGGACAAAATTGTATGCAGTGGTTCTTCTGTCTTTTATTAGCTGAAACCTTGTCCTGTCTAATCCTTGGTAGCAACACTGATAAGGATTATACTCTGATTTAGGAACTCATACAAGCTCTGCCTTGCTATCTAGAAAGGCCTGAAAGAGTTGTTCTGAACAGATGTGTGTTTGGGTGTGCAGCTGGAAGAGATCCTGTGCTTAGGGCCTTTGATTCTCTCCTGGGGGCTGTGCCATTGTTGAATAAAACCAGAAGTAACCCAGAGAGCGAGGAGCTGCAGTGGAGCCACGAGAGCAGTGTATTCCAGCTGCCAGACTGGAGTTAGGCTCTCCATCTCTCACCTGAATCCTCAGTTTGTATCTGGTTGCCTGCCTGGCAGATCAACTTCAGCAGGCAGGACAGGGCAGGCTTGTGTTCAAAATATTTTACAACCTGCTGTCTGGGGTCATGAATCTGGGGGGCCAGGAGGGGGATTTGCCACCCATATCTCCCCAATATAAGATATATTCACCTTCTATATGTGAACTTTTCATGGATAAGCATTCAGAAGCCCTGAATTAAACAGGCTATCTGGACGTATCTTCTAATGCCTATAATTCCTTCTTCCTTTGTGCTATTTTTGATTAGTGTATGCTAGTTTCTAGTAATATCACCTTAGGGTGACACTCGGACTACCTGCACAGTCAATAGACAGGAAGTGGGCTGCTGTTTTAGGCTGCCTAAGTTGCCCTTTGTGAAGAGAAATATCTGCCTTTCCTACAGAGGTATCCTGGTCTCCACACTGTCTGTTACTATCAGAGGAGGCATCTACTTTTGCAAGGATGTATAATCTGAGCACTGGGGAATTGTCCTTAAATCAATCTATTTTGATTAGTCATGAGGCATAATTTTAATTCATACTTTTCCAGGAGAGCTGTTAATTTTATAACGACGTGATATCCAAGAGTTGCCAAGACATCTGGAACCCCAGTAACATGGTTTTGCACTATCCTGACCACTTTTACCACCATTACAGAAGTAAAGGGATGAAAAGAAGCAATTCTGTGTGCCTATTCTGTAAAAAAAATAGCTTTAGGTCTATCTACTCCATCATTTGGACTTGGAGTTTAGTGCAAATCAGCTGAGCAGCACATGAAGACTAAAGGTTCTTCATTTTTCTCTGAACAGCATCACTCAGACATGCTTAATGTGTCCATCATTAGAAAATGAACAGCCCAGGGGTGGCTATTCTTTCCCAATATGAACCAGCATTTGAGCTGGCACATGAGCTACGCTGCTGGAAGAGCTGTACAAGTTACTGCTCAGAACTGCAAAATGGTTTTGATCAGAACACTGGTTTTCTAAAAGGCATGTTCTGGCTGAAAATACGATAGGAAGAAATGTAATTCTTTCTATACTGAATTAAAAATAACCTGCAGCATTGGAAGCAGAGGTTTGTTTATTAATCTTGTATTTGACAGCCTCCCCTATTGACGAATCAATGCAGAGTTGTTATCTGCAGAAAACAAGGAAAGTTAATACTTCACTATAATTCCTGAGTGAAAACTAAATGACATTTAAAAAAAAAAAATCACTTACAGACTACCAAAAAATACAATAAAACACAATAAAAAAATACATATTGCATGCTTGTATGTAACATAAAAATTAAAATAGAAAAAATGATTGAGATCCACTATTTATTGCATCAAAGAACTATTATTTTACACTTTTAATGGAGAACTAACATTGCCAAGTAGCAAATGTAAATATGTTGTGGCATTTCTAAAACTCACACACATATGTGTATGTAATATGCATAGTGTTATTATACTCTGGGAATTGGAAGGCTTCCTAGTATGTGATATTCCTGCTAGTTGCAGAAAAACTTGTGCATGACTCAAACCTTGTATCAAAAAAATATCAGAAATAGATTAATATTAATCATGTATTCAAATATTCTGATATGATACTGATGAGTACTGTCAATATGGATGTCACACCAGGTCAATGCAGTTTATACATCTCTTACAAATCTAAAACCATTTATTCCTTCCTCAAGTCCTGCTAGATCTTTGCCATTTGATGTTGGTGCTTCACTGGTTTCCTGACAAATTATGTGCTGTTCATCGCATACATAGTATTGGTCACACTTTCTATGCACAGACTAGAGGTTCCCTTCCGTTCTGCAGGTTATTTTGCATTTTCTTTTCTGCAGAAGCCTTCCTCACCTTGCTTATTTGCAGTCCATAAATTTATTTCCTTAGATGAAACGCTCAGTTCTTAAAAATGCTACATATGTTATAAGTTAACACATGCAGTAGCTAGAGCTGCTTTTCATTTTTAGTAAAACTGTACCTGATCTGTTTACACCTATTTTAAAATCTGGGTTGTCCCAAAGGAGTCTGAAATACCACAGCCACATTGCAAAGCCTCTGAAGTGCTGCCTCTAGAGCTCAAGAGTATCCTCTGTAATCATCTTCCTATGTGGAGCCTGGGTCTGTGTAAATAGGATACAAAGCAGGGTAACAGACCCTACAAAATAGCAACCAGAGAATAGTTAACATTGCGGTTTTTGCTGTCCAGTTCTCTCTTCTCAGTGTGTTAGGCTACTTCCTGGCCATATATTCTGCTGTCTGGGAGGGTGTATAAAATTTTAGGAGCCTACTGAACCCCTTACGTATCAACAATTAAGTACCCACTCAAAGCAGAAATGGACTCACTCTGCTAGGGCTTTCCCCAGATACACTTTGGCAGTAATTGCCCCACATTAAATATCAAAACATAACAGTCTCAGAACTGACATTCCTGTGAATACTGAAGCAATAACATTAGAATGAAATTAAAGTGTTTTTTTTCAGTGGGCTGCTGAGGGATTAGCTGCATGGGTTTGTTTAACAATAACAGTATTTTTAAAGCTAGACCCTGCTGCACAGCACCAGAAAATATAGCCTAAGGGCCTACCTTAAATTAAATAAAGCAAGAAAAGTTTAAATTAAGGTTGTCATTTACCTTGCTGTTGTTGTATATATAATGAGATTGTCACAGATGGTATCAAATTGAGTTTCTTTAAATTCATTACTTTGGTGCAGCCATTATATTTCTTCCAGGTACATAAATCTAATGAGCCCTTTGTGCCACCGTATAGTCAATCTTTCACCTGAATGTAATAATATTATTTCCTGCTATTTATTGCTCTTGAGTCAGACCAAAAGATTCACCCTGTTCTAGTAAGGCACTATAATATAAATCTAGAGATTGCATATGTCGTACTGTTACTTACTTTTCTGTTTATTGTTTTTTACATATTTTATCAAATTAAGTATGAGCAATTCTATTACAATGAAGGAGTTCAAGTCATGTTATGCAGTTACAGTGGAATTCACTCCTGTGAAAATACTCTCATCAGGCCCTAGGTACTTCTTGAACAACATTTAAATCCTTGGATTTCTCAGTGGTCTCTGAATACACTCACCCGTGCAACTCCATCACGCCTGTGGGTGGGACTGAAAAAAGGTAACTTGGAAGAACTACATTTAGTGGTAGGTAATCAATCTTTTTAAGGGAGGCTGAAGTGGAACACAGAGTCTTATTCTAGCCACAGATAAATTTCTGCTTGCCGTGAGCAGTGTGATGATTTCATTGAAAAAGCATTTTAAAGTTAGCTGCAGTGAAAGCACAGCAGAATTTTTCCAACATCAGCTTGGCTGATACTGAGTTTTTAAGAAATATCAGAAATAATTAGTTGTCATTAAGATTTAATCATGTGCAAGATGTTGATTTAAGTGCTACTAATTGTTGCTCGAAAACTATTTGAGAATGAATTTACCACTCCATACATCTTTTCTGATGGCTCTTTCAGGAAATACTGTTTTTATTTGCATGTTACTGTTCTAAGTTTTCATCAGAGAGCCTCTGTACTAGCTGGGTTGAGTGCTTCTGACACACAGGAGGACTTTTTGGAGTCCTGAGTGACCTCAAGTTTTTGTCTTTCTTTTTTGTCTAATTTTCCTCTTGTTGTAAGCCTCCTAAGTGATAACTATTTTTTGCTATACAAACCAGCAAATTTGAATGGGTAGCACTTGAGGTGCCTTGCACAGTCTATCCATGTGCCAGTTGATGTTCAGCCTCTAAGGAGGGTGCATTAATTCATATGGATCTCTGTATTGGCACCATGGCACAACCATCCTGCTTCCAGGATCCAGGCTGGCACGCTTTAAGCTACATGAGGCACCTCTGCATTATGCTCCAGTCTGTGGTATGATACTGGTGAACCTACTTAGAGCATTTGCACAATGTGTGTGTGTCTAGCACATGGAGAAACAGCGTTGATCTGCAGTAGTCACCCTGACATCACTTGTTTTTCAGGGGCATGGCTTTTTCCATCCCTGGAGCACAACCCCACGGCTGAGGCACAGTGCCATCTCTTCCACTTCTAGTGGTGTGCCACCGGCATGCAGCCCTGGTATTCTTGGTAAACCTCAGCTCAGACTAAACAGCAAGCGTGATCCAAAACCCACTGCAATCAGTGGGACTCTCTCCTCTGTCTCCAAAAGGGTTTGAGTCAGCTCCTGCATCAGTCCTCAGGAAAGCTGGGAGATCTGTCTTAAGAGGATGACTTTCCTAATGCACATATTGGTGCTGCCTTTATAAAGTAACATTAACCTTGGGTAAAAAGCCATGATGTTAGTTATCTGAGACTCATAATCTTTTTTCCCACAGACTGGGTGGTTGGCGAAGTGGCTGCTTACCAAACTGGAAAAACTGCAAATTCAGGATCTTGTCCGAGTAAAGTTTTCTGTGTGACAACTTCAAGAAGACCCTTTTTGCTCTGAAAATCCACCAGCTTAACATCAGTGCATGTGTGTGTGTGTTTGTGTGTGTGTGCATGGTTTGGTTCTATTTTTGAGGCAAACATCGTGCCAAAGACTAAAAAAAACCTTTTTTGCAACTTTTTTTGAGTGTGCTGGGCTGGCAACTACCAGCTAAGAAGCTTTCCACTCTGGGATAATGGGTTCATTCATAATTGGCATGGTTACATTTTGGATTGACCACTGTTGCTTAAATTGTGTGCTTAGCTTCAGGAGTTTAAGAAGGAGATGAGAATAGCCAGTTTCAAGAGTGCTAAGCAGCCAAAAGCTTGCATATGGGTAGTGAAATATAAAATCAGGTTTCAAAAAATAACATAGGCCCCCACAAGAGTTATGATCACTGTCATTATTTCTGACTGTTACTTTTATTACTGTTTTACTTCCAGTACAGTATTTACTATGTCTAGAGCATTTAGAGCCACTGGTTGTGGTGTTTCTTGGGTTGGCATGACACAAGCACTGCCAGTAGGTAGGTTGTCTCTAACCCAGCGCATTTGAAGATGAGCCTTCTCCTCTCCCCCTTTATTAGAAATTTTATTTTGATCAGGGTGGTATCAGTGGAGTGTTCAGTATTTAAAGCTTGTGAAATAGTATTTTAAGACAAAGCAGAAAGTGTGGAAGAAAAAGAAGAGTGGCTTATCATTTGCTTTACCATTTGGCACCCATCAGCCCCACAGCCCAATAATGCTAATCACAAAACTCAGCAGACATTCCATAGACATGGGGATTATGGTTTCCATACAAGATGTCATCTTTGTTTATGCCTGGTATGCTCTACTTTGCTAACTTTCCGTATAATCCCTGCCCATAAAAAAGGCATATCTGGTTTGGGGAGGGCCCTGTCTCCTGGTATTTCATATTTTATGAAACCACAAATACAACAGTCTTAGAAGCTCTTGAAATGAAATACAAGTTGAGAAATGTAATCAATTACCATTATAATAGAATTTCTATAAAAATAATAAAAGAAAAACAAGAGAGAATAGGTCCTGAAAGTTATAGGCCAACTGGGAAGTCATTGTGGCTTTGGCCTAGCTATCACCATGTCAGACTTCAGCCTTCTCCCAGGCAGCAATCTAATTGTAAATTATGTATATACAGAACATCATTTCTTAGCTTTGGCTTTTAGTGACCCCCTTCCCTTCTTTGCCTTTCTTCACTCTAACCTGACACATAAGAAATATTGAAGTGTTTGCACTAATGGAGAAATGACAACGTGCAGTCAAACTTAAACCAGCTGTTTCCCTGCACTGTGAACACAAAGAGCCAGGCTGGTTATATTTATAGCTTGGCTGGCCTCTAGTGAGCCAGACGCTGACTGCCTTAATTTGCCATGTTGGCCTTAAGGCTTGAAGCAGCTGTGGCCTGCAAGATAGCCAGGGAAAGTTAGTAAAAACAAAAAGAAAAAAAAAAGGAAAAGATTGTTTCAATTAGCAAAAGTTATTGTTTTATTGAAATGAACGGCTGCAGTGTATACAGCTCAATAAACAAGCATCTTTTATTTTGCTTACAGAAAGCCAACAACGTTGCATGTGTTGGTATGTGGTGTTTACTTTTTTCCTTTAGCTGGAGGAAGGAACTGGATGGCTTCTAAGTGCCACACTGTAACATATCTGAGTGACCTCTTGGACAGCCCCATGCAACCCTGAGTACCTACTGAGCCCTAGGCACTCCACAGAGTGGTGTTTGCCCCTGTTTTGGATGCTGCTGGGCTTATTAGCATGGGACTGCTCCAATCCCAGCCTCTCCATAGCCCTGGTCCATTGGGGCTGTTGAAGACTGATTTGGTTGCCCCAGCTTAACCCCACATGAAGTCAATTCTATGACTGCATGGCCCAGTGAGGACTTCAGTTTTCCTTTTTTTCCTTTTCTTTTGTCTTCTTAGGACAGCTTTTGACGTTCACCTTACAGCAAAGATAAACAGACTGTCACTGTGGCTTCAGCATCAACTTAAGCCAGCTTTAACTGGTGGCACAGGTCCTGAGGAGCTTCCTGCCCTTCCACAGACCTCAGCAGCTCACTCCAACCCTGGCTATCCGCTTTCCTGTGGGCAAGCATCACCTTCACACAGCCACCCCACATGGGTGGGGGAATGACTCAGGTTGTAGCTGAGCACTAAGTTACTTACCCACCCAGCCATTTATTTAGTTATTTGTATACTTCATGATTCTATGATTATACTTGCTAGGAAAGCAGCTTCCCAGTCCAGTTTGATAAGCAGTTGCACAAAAACCTGTATGAGCACTCCAGGGATATTTCAACCTTGGTGCATTTTCTGGCATTTTAATGCCTCTGTTATGCTGAAGCCCTCTGTGGACTTGCACTGCTTTCACAAGAATCCTTGGAAGGGAAAATAAAACCCATGTTTTCCTTTCAGCAGGTTAAGTGCAGTAGTGCTCACTCGGCAGATGTAGCGGCAGATGCTTGCACAGAAGCAGAGAGATTGATGCACTTGCAGGGCTTGGCCTGATGTATGCACAGAAGAAGCTGGGCAGCCGCATCCAGCTATGGTGCTGGGTGATGAGTGTGTGTGGTGGAAACTGAGCTCTGTCAAAGCAAGTGTTGGGGCTTCTGATTCTACTGCTGAAAGTGCTTTTCAGAGTCTCACTTATTTCCCCCGGGGATCCCTGCTGGTGCCAAGGAAGCAGCCCCTGGAGGCCTTCAAAGCTGCTGGTGCAGCCACAGTCTTGCTCTGGCAGCTGTGAAGCCCGGGCTTCTTCTCACCAGAGAAAATTGGGCTGTCCTCAGTGATTGGGGCCAGGATGGAACTCAAAGGGGCAACTACAGGACCCCTCATTGCATGTCGTTTCTGTGGCAGGTGTCAGCAGATGCAAATCCCACTCATTCATGAAGAAGAAGAAGGTGTGGAGAGGGGCAGGGAAGAGAATTTAGGGCTGCAGCTGTGTAGCCCTTGGAACTGATATTGTGGAGTAAAGTATATCAGGTGTGCTTTAGGAAACAGCAGTGTCCCTCCAGCTCTCAGGGATTTTATGATTTTTTCTTCTTGGACCACTTTTCAGTGACAAACCATCCTGGGAAGGAAGTGCTGACCAAATTCACCACAACTTGAGTAGTTGCAGCGAATGGAGATTAACATGAGTATGCTTTGCCATATATTCATTATGAGCTGACCTTTACATGATGTTGTTCTGGTTAAATACAGATTTAAATATCTTGGCCCAAATTACCTGAGGGTGAAGGCTTTGCAGAGCTCTCCTTCTTGTACATAAGGACAAAGTGGGACATTGCAGGCTTGCTCACCTCTTTCTCAGATCACCTGTGTTATGAAGTGGGAGAGAAATCTGTGTCCTCTAGAAGAGTGTCATGTTTTATTTGCCAAAGCCTCGCAGAAGAAAAGTTCTAATAGCTCAGTGTGTCCTCTGGCCTAACCAGCCATGGGCTGGATGGGGACCATGCATGGAAAACTCCAAAGATATACTTACACCACTCGATGTTCCTGAGACCCCTTTTCTATAAGTAGACTCCGTAAGGAAGTTATCCAAGCTGTGCTTATTGCATAAACTTATGAAGATATGTAAATATTTGGAGAATACAATTTTTCTCATTTTTCTCTGAAATTCAGAAACATCAAATAAAGGGGGTTACATTATGGGAATGTCACAGAGATCATGTAAAATTTTGCTGATTCCTAATCTGCATTTCTCTGACACCTTGCATTTCAAGAGAACACAGGTGTTTTATATCACATGGGGGAAAATAGTAGCATGATGAAGAGGAAAAAATGTGTTTCATACACTTATTTATGAACTTAACATCTGCTTTCATCGCAGGCAATGGTTTGCAAAACTCCAATGGACTTCAGTAGGAATGGGCGCTAAATTTAACCATCAAATCAGGTTGATTCTAAATAACCCTGAACAAAAGCAAAGCTCTCAGGTCCAAGGACCCATGGAGAAATATTTTCTTCAACAGTCATTTATCAGAAATCAGAGCAGAATCAGATCAGGACTGGACAAAGTGCTCTTGGATAGCACCATTGTAATATTTCCACATTTTGAGGGGCTGGTTTGGTTTTTTTATGTAAAGTCCAGGTGTAATGCAGTATATTTACGAAGGGTAAAAATAACATCCAGCCGTGAAGAAAAACATCTTGGGTTTCATTTGAGACCTGAGGATGAATCACTGCAAAGCTGCACCCTTTGTGCTGGGCACACTTTCTGAAAGCTTCTTTTCCACTGCCCCTGTTCCCCTGGTGCTTCAGAAATAAAGCAGATACACAGAGAATCCTAAAAAAAGCCTTTGCAGACAATCCCTGTCTTGTTCTGGGCACTAAAATTACCATTTTCTAGTGTCTGCTTGCATTTTCAATACCATAGAAGTTGGTTCCAGCCATTTGAATTAAGCCTTGCTTCAGTGGAATGCGTAAGCATACTCTTAATTTGAAGTACCTGAGTAGTCCTGTTAGCTGCCATGGAGCTGCTTCCACACATGTTTGAGGTTAAGCATGATCTTAGATTTGCTGAACTGGAAATTTGCTTGTCCACCCAGTAAGTTAACAGAACGAAACCCTTGACCATTTGCTTCTGGGTTTTAATGAAAAGTTGTTACTTATTTATAATCTTCTTCGCCACCCCCATCTGTGTATATTCAGATCAGAAAACCAGCTCAGAAGCCCTGTCAGATTGCCAAAAGCAGTGTGCTACTGGATCTTTCACATCATTTACTGTTCAGTGTTTACAAGAGTGGTTTTAATGCACAATTGCCCATAACAGTGGTGAAGGCTAATACTGATGTGATATTTCATGTCAGCAGCAAGACATTCATGTCCCTACATGCCAAGTTCCTTTTCACAGAAAACAAAATAAAGCAACTGAGCCAGTTAGGCCAAAGGATGCTGCTAGCTCTGTTTCCCAAATGCATCTCTAAAAAGTCAGCGAATGGGCCAAATGTTTCTTTCTTTTGTCTTTGTAATATAACTGAGCTTAGAATTCAGGGTGAGCATCTGCATGGATGCAAGGTCAGGAGTTTGGTGATGTTTCTAAATATACATGATTTAGTATGCAGACTCACTTTTATATATATGCCATTTGTATTTGTTAAGGGTAAATGGGAAAAGCCAGCGTTCTAGTCACAAGCAATCATCACAACATCTCTTTTTTATGTCTGAAAGAAAAAGTTACTTTTTTTTTTGCTTATCTCTATGTAGACAAGAAATAAGCTGCATCCCAGAATTATATTTAGGGGTATATAGTGGTATAGAAAAGCTAAATCTGAGAGAATAATGCCCAAGTACTCTAGTTCTGAGAAGAAAGGCTAAATTCACCACCACCCAATGACAGGCAAGACCAGGTGGTGACTTCATCTTCCCTTGTGTTCATTATTCAGTCCTGTGTCTGACAAGGATTTGTAGGATCTTTACACAATGCAGATTTCATATGTAATATGTTATGCAGCACCCAAGATATTTTATACCTGAAAAAGGTATGTAAAGCCAACATTTCTCAGGCGACATTTAAGTTCCTGTTCCATCTCCTAAAGCAGATGACAGTATCCATTGAGTGGTTCCTGTGATATGTTTTGTTTTTAAAGTGAAAGCCATCAAGCAGTAAATTTTGGTTTTAATACATGCATTAACACAGCATGGTAAAACTAATAGTAACAATGCCTGGAAAAAAAAGCGATAATATGTGCTTACATTATTTAATATGTATTCTAAATCTTCGCAGCTTTCCAACTGCTAGTTATTTCTTAAAACACACATGTGAGAATTGTAACTGCTTTAGTTCCTGACCCATGGTAGTGCTGAGGATTCAACTCAACCAAGTCACTTGGGCATTGGATAAAATACCTGCCACATGTTTTTGACGTATGTTGAGCAGACTGTGGTCCAAACTGTGTGTTATTTTTCCTCTTTTGTCCTTAAACAATAGCAGAACTCTTGTGGGGATGTGTCTGTATTCTGACCATTGGTGTGCTTTCAGTGACATTGCTGCCCAAAGCTTGCGGCAGAAACTGGGATTTCCAATCTGGAGAGAGCAAGAGGCTATGGGTGAAATGCATGTAGGCGGGCAGGGGATAGATCCGGAATCTGGGTCTTGGAGGATGTCTCAGTTCTCCAGACTGCAAATTAGTCAGTTTGCAAGGAATCTAACTGGAGCATCACAACCTGACTGCTTGCCTGTTTGGTAAGAGCAGAGTACAGTTTCAGGAGTTAAATGTCAGGACAAAAAGGAAACTTGTTAGTAATTTAGTTTCACTAGAGAAACCAAAACCCAACTAACACCCTCTTTCCCTTGCCAAACAGCCTCTTTAAATTTAAAGGTATTCCCTGTGGCTCTGTTCTTTATTTTGATTTTTGTAACAATTTTTCTCTCTCTGATGAAACACATTGTAGACATTAAATTAAGGGACAAATATGTCTGTGTCTGCCAGAAAGAAAGCTGTGATGCAATTAAAATGCCATTAGGGAACCCCCTGTGGGATGTTAAACCAAAAGACTCTATTCAGAAAGCAAAGCCAAAATTAAAGAGGTGTCTTGTTGCAGATCCTCTGCAGATTTCCATTTCTTGACTGCAGTACCATGGAGACTGTGCTAGTGAGGAGCTGAAAGGTTTTTCCAGTCATGCGTGTGGTATTTTGAATCATGGCTTTGGCAAATGTTCCTTTTCTGTAAGCCGTACATAGAAATATGTCTACATTGCATGACATAAAGAGCAACTTAGCGTGTCCCACAAGAAACGACAGCAGTGCAGATGAAAAGCTGTCCAAGGCTTGGACAAGCCTTGTCCAAGGCTTGGACAGGCCTTGTCCAAAGCTTGGACAATGACAGCTAATAATAGCTTTCCTTCAGAGAATTTGCATTAAGTGTATCTTTGTATTTGTTCAGTTGTCTGTGAGATGTTTGGAAAGAGAAGTGCAAGTACTTGCAGCCAGCAGGCTCAGCAAGGTCATGAGCAAGCCTCCATTCTAGTCTGCTCTTTGGAAATGAATTGTTAGTGTTTATTGTTTGGCGATATATAAGAGCCTGATCCTTTGAAAATAAAAATAAATATATGGTCCACTGGCTGGTCATTTTTTCTGAGGTAACTGAAGAAATTAGCAGAGTCATTGAGTAGTAGGTGCTGAGTTTTCCAGCAATAGCCCAACCCTGGTGCTTGAGTCTTGTTTTTTCCATTTCATTCAGTGTGATTCCTTGCAGAGGATATTAGTGGGGACTGGAATAATAATAGAAGTACACATCTCTTCTTTTTCTAGGAATTCTCCTGATGACTGCAGTGTGGCAAAAGGCGGGAAGATGGTTAGTGGCTCAGACAATGTTGGGATGAACTATGGAAATTACATGGAAGAGAAGCATGTTCCACCCCCAAATATGACTACCAATGAACGAAGAGTCATTGTGCCAGCAGGTTAGACCCTCTACACAACACTTCAAAGCAAAAGATTACATTTCCCTTAAGTCTACTAACATTATTTAAGAGGATTTGGAGAACAGTGGCAATGTGACACAAGTTATCAGGAAGAAAAGAGCAGTGATTTCCCAGGGTTATTAAGAGAATGCCCTGAGAAATGTAGTAGTGAAGCATCTCCCCAGCTTGTTCCTCCCATTTCAGCAGCATAACCAGCACATTACAGGCACTCAGATGTTATCTGACTTCTCTAGCCCTTAAATGGGCAAAATGAAGAGCCATTTCCATTTCCTAACACTACAGACTAGCTGTGTGCAAAGTGTGTGGGAAGAGAAAGGCTCACTGTACCGCATGATATTCCTGCAAATGCCAAATGCAGTCTGGTCCCCAGCATGCTAAAACCACAATTGCTTCTGTAAAATCAAACAGTGCATGAAAAGCATTTATGTAGGTTATCCCCTGAGTTTGGGTGGTGTAAAATATTTTAATAAGCAAACTGACAACTCTTCAGCAATGTAAGAGCACAATTGAGAAATTCTTGGTTAGTCTTGGCAAGCTTGGTTGTGGAACTCAGCAGTTAAGTGAACAAGAAGGAAATCACTCTTGTGTGCCTTATTCTCCAAAGAAACCTCTGCTGAATGGTTTGTTGCTTTGGTTTGCAGAGTAATTAGCATGCCTATTTCTGAAGTCAAAGTGTTAAACCGTCATCATGAACTATGTGAGTTTATAAACCACTGGCTGTACACAGCATAGACACACGACCTATAACCTGAAAACAGAAAGGAATGTTTTGCTGCTAGTTCATTTCCAGCAGAGATGTGCCTATCTGAAACTTTTCTACTACTGCTATGTTGCTTAATATTCTTACAGTTTTTCAGTTGCTAAGATATGCAAGAGTACTAACTGTGGCCGCATTTTGCAAGATGTGATTATTTCAGTTATTTGTCAAGATATGTGTGGACAAATATGTTGCAGTATCCTCTGCAATGGTATTGACAGTTCTGAAGACAGAAGAGGGATGCACTGAATAATGAAGTATCCTGCCAACTGGAAGCAGATCACACTGACATTCCTGACATTTGAATGTTCCTCTGAAATGTTTGTTTTCTTGGTGTTTGGCACTTTTTTTAGTCTTTTACAAACCCTTAGCCCGGTTAGCTCACACCGATCTTTCTCTCTCAGTGTATTCCTGGAGGTGTGTCTAGAGTAACATTTTTTTTTAGGTGGATTTGAGTAACACATTTTGAGGTAGATTTGAGTGACATTCAAGGAACAAGATGGTCACAGTCATAGTCTTGCTATTTTGAGGACCCTAGAAGAAATACATCAGTAAAAATTGCTTTGTTTTGTTTGACTACAACGTAGCCAGTTTGCAGCTCAAGTGGCAATGTTTAGGAGTAAAAAAAATGAATTTCACATTTCCAGCTATGCTAATTTTCTAGTTATCATAAATAGGAATAATTTAAAAATTATAGGCATAATCAAAATGTTTTTCGTAAAATTCCTGGTGTTTGGTTGTTTACTTCAGACCAAACTGAATGTAATTGTTGGAGTTCTCTGTAATAGGTGTGGGAAATCTCATACAGACCCTAGGTTTACCACCACACTTTTTCCCTCTAGTTTGCTACGTATTTTGTACCAGGTTGAGGTGTTCTTTGAAGTGTTTTTTATTACACTTCAGAGAACAGAGAAGACCTCTGAAGCTCCAGAAGACAAATATTCTGATTTGCCAGGGTTTAAAATGTCAAGAGAAGCATCAGAAAGGTGAAGGTACTAGTGGGTGAAGGACTGTGAGTGAGCAAGAACATGACAGTCTGTAAAAGCCTATGGAAAGAGGTTCCCACCTCTTGCAGACCAGCCTGAAGTACAGGCAGAAGAGAGGGAATGGTGCTGAAGTTACATCATAGAAAAGCTATTTAGGCTGTCATTCAAGTCCCAGCCCTTCTACCGACTTTCATGTGATGGACTATAGCCTTTTGACCTCTGTGTGCTCAGTTATCAGTCTTTAGGATATCACAGAACCACAAAGTCATTTAGGTTGAAGGCACAAACTCTTGAGGAGTTTGTTTCCCTTTGGCTTTAATCTTTTCTCTGCAAAAAAGTATAAATTCTTCATGGTAAGAGTTGTCTTACATTATGGGGTTTTGCATTGTAGGTTCTTAGGGACAGATTCAGGTTGAGGGGTGCTAACTGCAACTCAGAAACAGGGAGAAGCAGAATAGAAGAGAAACAGAAAATAAGGAGTTCAGAGGGAAAAAAAAAAAAAAAAAAAAAAAAAAGAAGTTAAATCAAGGATTCACCCAAAACCACGAGGTGTTTGGCTTTGTGCTTCGCTGAAAATCTGGATTTTTTTCTGGGGTAGTTATGCCAATACTTCAGGTAATAAGTAAACCGTGCAGGTGTAGCAGTGTATAGCAATACAACACAGTAGTCTAGGAAAGGAAGTGCAGAGTACTTTAATATGACACATTCTAGTTTATGAAAGCAAACCAAATCTGTGAGTGCTTATTTAGCCTGTGCCCAAGGAACAGTACTTCTGACTTGAGTGGAAATATCACTTGAATATATATAAAAATTCAACAAAGACCTTTGAAAATAGTCCAGATACAAGTTACAGTGCTGTTAGCGGGATTTCTTTAATACTTTTCTAAAGAGGATTCTCTGCATGAGGGCAGAGACATAAAAATAACAAGACAAAAGACGTAAATGGTAGAAGGAACTCAACAGCAGAGGGTTTGTTGTTAATAACCAGAGCTCACAGCTCTTCCTTAATAGGTTTTCACAGACAGTTATTCTCCATTGCACTCAACAGACCAAATTAATTTGTCCTGTATCTCCAGCAGTTAGTAAACAGGGGATTAAGTTCTTTCCAATTCAGCTATGGTCTACATTTATTTTGTACTGGGCCAGTGCATCAGCGCTCTCCCCTCTCTACCTAATTTTATGCTTTGTGATACCACCAGATCCTACGTTATGGAGCACAGACCATGTACGACAGTGGCTGGAATGGGCAGTGAAGGAGTATGGTCTCCCAGATGTGGACATCTTGTTGTTCCAGAACATCGATGGGAAGGAGCTGTGTAAAATGACCAAAGACGACTTCCAGAGACTCACCCCAAGCTATAATGCAGATATCCTCCTGTCACACCTACACTACCTCAGAGAGAGTAAGCTAGTTTTCTGTCATTATGGTAGTGACTACAATCAGTCTGTGGGTTGTAGTCTGAGGATATTAGCCTTAGATTTAGCAGTGTGGATACACTCTGCTGGGTTCTCAAATGTCTGTTACAAATTTTGCTGTTCCTGAGAATCCTGATCCAAAGCCTTTTGAGTTTGATGGAAAATACCCATTAATTTCAGTTGACTTTCACTCACTTTCATTGAAGAAAACAGTTAGGGAATATTTCTTTATATCCATCTCAGAGAAAAATGAAATTGAAACCCGGCATACTGTAGGAAGAAACTCATGTGGGACTCAGTGCTAATGTTTTTTCTGGTCACATACTAATTTCTTTCCATTTTAATAATGAGAATGCTAAATGAGAGTGCAAACAGTGATTCATAAAGTGAATTCCAGGCATGATTGTAAGGACTGACAGCAGTTTGCTCTAATCTGAATAGGATCAGAAAGATTTCACTGAATTTAATAAAATTTTTGTAAATTCATGGAAAAAAAAGAACAGTCCCTGAAGTCCAAATGCAAATTACTTGTAGTGCATGGCTAGTATTTCAAAAGGAAAGAGGGGGCTAGCAAATTCCTGGCTTGAGGGCCTTCATTTAAGCTTGAGGAAATTTTCCAGGTTTGCCTCAGTTTAATGAAATTAAAACAAACATGGTTTTTCAAAGAAAAGAAAAACAAGCATTGCAACACCAGTGCGGTGCAGTCTTCTCCACACGCACACTGTCAATATCAGTCAGAAATATTATGCATTCATGATGCTGAATACATGAATGCCCTAGTTTAAGTTGTAGCACACGCACCTCCCTCCAAACTGCAGGCTGAAGCTGTCAGTAGACTCGGATTTACACAATCCTGTCAGGGGAAAATATGGTTTAAAAAGATAATTCACAATTTTTTTTCATTTTGGTGTTGCTTTTTTGTTTTGTTTTGTAGCTCCTCTTCCACATTTGACTTCAGATGATGTTGATAAGGCCTTACAAAACTCTCCACGGTTAATGCATGCTAGAAACACAGGTAATACTGGCACTGCTCCAATTGCTACAGGTCGGCTTTTAAAAGCACAGAATTCCTTTTTATGGGTTGCTTGCTAAAAATTGAAATGGTAAATCAGGAGGGAGACAAGCATATCCTTTCCCTTGATGTGTGTGTGAGTTTTATGAACAGACACACAGGAAAAACGTGCAGGGCCAGATGGGGCAAAAATGGTCTCCTTACTGGTATTTTCTTGTGTTCTACAAGAGAAAGGGGTCCCTGACCCAAGATAAATTGCAGGCTCTGAGCCTTTGTTTCTGAAGACTTTTTTTCTCATTCTGCCTGATTGTACTACCAGACCTACTCTATGAATCCATAGAAAGTTGGTGGACCTCAAAAGTGCTTCAGCGCTTGCTTAAGAAGTATTGTGGGCTCTGTTGAATTAAGACTGTCTTCCCTGCCATGCAGTATATATATTACGGAACAGTGAGTCTCAGCTCTGTGCCTGGCAAAATCTTGGAGCAGATTCTCCTGAAAGACATGCTGAGGCAGATGAAAAACAACAAGGTGCTTAGTGACAGCCAACATGGCTTCACTAAAGGGAAATCCTGCCTAGCCAATTTGGTAGACTTCTCTGATGGGGCTTTGGAACTCATAGACAGGGGTAGAGCAGTTGACGTCATCTACCTGAACATGTGCAAAGCATTCAACACTGTCCCACATGCTCCTTGATAGGTGGACCACTCGGTGGATAAAGAACTGGCTGGATGGCCGCATGCAAAGAGTTGTGCTCAATGGCTCAATG